>JADRCD010223452.1:30538-43514 GCA_019843815.1 Montemys delectorum
GAGGAGGAGGAGGAGGAGGAGGAGGAGGAGGAGGAGGAGGAGGAGGAGGAGGAGGAGGAGGAGGAGGAGGCAAGTGAATCTGTGAGTTCCAGGCCAGCCTGGTCTACAGAGTGAGTTCCAGGATGGTCAGGGCTACACAGAGAAACTCTGTTTTGAAAAACAAACACAAATAAAGAAAGCCAGTGCTGAGGGAACAGAAGCTCTGCTGACCTGAGTTCACAGAGTGAGGAGAGGCTTGCTTGAATGGGTGGGAATGGCGACCAGGGAAGCGGGGGACAGGCCTCAGCTTGAGGTGCTTCACCTAGCAAGAAGGAGGGAAGTGATTAGGTTCTGAGTGCATACTTTTTTTTTTTTTTTTTTTTTTTTGGTTTTTCGAGACAGGGTTTCTCTGTGTAGCCCTGGCTGTCCTGGAACTCACTCTGTAGACCAGGCTGGCCTCGAACTCAGAAATCTGCCTGCTTCTGCCTCCCAAGTACTAGGATTAAAGGCATGCACCACCAAGCCCAGCTTGATTTTTTTTCAAAGTTTATTGTTGCTGATTTTTTTTAGATTTATTTATTTTTATAAATTAGTACACTGTATGTAGCTGTCTTTAGACCACTGAAGAGAGTGTCAGATTTTATTATGGGTGGTTGTGAGCCACCATGTAGTTGCTGGGATTTGAACTCACGACCTTCAGAAGGGCAGTCGGTGCTCTTACCCGCTGAGCCATCTCACCAGCCCTGCTGATCTTTTTAATTTTTATCATGCCGGGTGGTGGCTCACAGCTATCTGTAATGGATATGATGCCCTCTTAAGCCAGGCAGTGGTGGGACATGCCTTTAATCCCAGCACTTGGGAGGCAGAGGCAGGTGGATTTCTGAGTTCGAGGCTAGCCTGGTCTACAGAGTGAGTTCCAGGACAGCCAGGACTACACAGAGAAACCCTGTCTCGAAAACAAACAAACAAACAAAAGTAATTTTTATCATTGTTTCTGTGCCTGAGGAGGTCAAAAGAGAGCATCAAATCTCCTGAAACTGGAGTTAGGGAAATTTGTAGGGTCACCATGTGGGTGCTGGGAATTGAACCTGGGTCTTCCAGAAGAGCAGCCAGTGCTCTTAACTGCCGAGCTATCTCTCTGGCCTGGCCCAATTCAATTTTTTTTTTTTTTATTGAAAGTAACACATGTACTGAAAAATACACATTATAGTTGTGGGCATCCTTGTAGAGCTGGACGGGTTTCCATTGAGGGAACACTTTAGTGAGTGCTCAGGTAAGTAACACTTCCACAACTGCATAGGGTGGTATGGGCCTGTAATCCCAGCACTCAAGAGGCAGGGGCAGGTGGATCTCTATGAGTCTGAGGCCACTATAGTCTACATAGTGGGCTCCAAGACAGCCAGGGTTGCACAGTGAGACCCCGTCTCAAAGGAGAGTTCTGGACATGAAACAATCAGCCAACCAGGTAATTTTGCCTTGATTTGAACAGACAAGACAGGCCACAAATGCCTCTTTGGACACTGTTGGAATAAATGAATGATGAATCAGAGGGCTGGGGACTTAATGGTGGCCCTTTTATATCCCCTAGCAACTCCCCTATGCCTGCTGAGCCTGTTGTTGCCACCCCTCAGTCCTGCGGCCCCCATCTCCCCATCAGAGCCCATCGGTCAAGCCTACAGCCTGGCTCTCTACATGCAGAAGAACACATCAGCTTTGCTACATACCTATGTGAGTGACATTGGGCATATGCAGAGGTTGGGGAGAAGGTGCTGGAAGGGAGAGGGAGACCCCTTTGTGAATTTGAAGTGGGCAGGTACTCTTAGCCAGAGACACATTTACTTGTGTGGTCACTGATGGCTGAGTAACATCAAGCTGGCCAACTCTCTTCCCCTGGTCCTGACCTCCTCATCCACAAAGTTATGTGTTGTAGGTATTGTGCCTTGTGTAAAGACTATCCTTGCATTACTCAAATGCTGATTTCTGTCTTTCCCCATAAGTGGTTCTGAGAATTTCCTGTCTCTCAGTGTTGTGTAAACACTGCTCCCCAATTATTCCCTGATTGGTCAATAAGGAAGCTCATCAACCAGTGACTGAAGAAGGGAGAGAATAGGGCTGGACTTCCTCCCAGCCAAGGGGGTGGGAAGAGGAGAGAGGTGGAAGGAGGGATTTGCCTTGGGGAAAGAATTGAGAAGACAGCAGGCAAAAACACCTGGAGTCCAGAGAGCCAGCTCAGAGCTAAAACAAGTATCACTGGGATTTTGACTGGGAGGTAGCCAGATTATTTGAAAAGATTAAAATAGAGCAATACTGCTCAGTTGTTGTGTCCTTAAAACTTGTTAAATAACTGAACTAGTCCAGTCTCAGTTATTTGGGAGCTAGCTAGGTAAAGAGGAAAACTACAACAAACCTTTATGAAAAAGCCACTAATCAATGTATGACTCTATTTTTACTGAACCACACACACACACACACACACACACACACGCACGGACACACGCACGGACACACGCATGGACACACGGACACAGACACATGCACACAGGATACTCACAGACACACATATGCATAGGATACACACACACACACAGGGACACAGACTCAGGCACACAGGATACACACACACAAGGACACACACACCACATCTAGAACCTTAGGGAGTCATTCTTCTGGAACCAGCTCATGCCCTGCGCTTACTTCAGCTCTAGTCTAGTCCAGTACTCTGTCCCATTGGCTCACAGACCCTTAAAACTCTTCAGAGTGATGAGATCTAAATTACACAGCTGCCTGGTCCTGAGACCCTGAGATCGCTTCTGAAGGCAGCGACAGGGTATTTATTTATTTATTTATTTTGTTTTCTTGAGACAGGGTTTCTCTGTATAGCCCTAGCTGTCCTGGAACTCACTCTGTAGACCAGGCTGGCCTCGAACTCAGAAATCTGCCTGCCTCTGCCTCCCAAGTGCTGGGATTAAAGGATTTACAACTTTTCTGCTACATTGTTCTTTAAAACATTACAATTACAAAATCACTGGTTCTAGGCTGGGTGTGGTAATGTACACCTTTAATCCCAGCACAGAGGAAGCAGAGACAAGTGGATCTCTGAGCTCAAGATCTGCCTGGTCTACAGAGTGAGTTCCAGGACAGCCATGACTATAAAAAGAAACCCTGTCTCAAAAAGCCAAAACAAACAAACAAACAAAATATATCTAGGTTCTAGTCTTATCTCTTCCAGTATTCCCTGCATATCATTGAATACCTTAAGTCTGTTTTTCTATCTCCAAAGTGGGAATGAGATTAGAGATCTATCAGTTAGGTCTGTAAGTGTGTGTGAGAATTCTGTGTCAGGCTAGGTGTGATGGGTACATCTGTAATGCCAGCACTTAGGTGGTAGAAGCTGCAAGAGTTCAAGGTCATCATCCTTGGTACACAATGAGTTTAACAGCAGCTTGGACTACAAGAGACTTTGGAGGAAAAAACAAACCATACCGAAAATTACAGAAAGAAGGAATGTCAAGATGGCTGAGTGATGGCTGGAGAGATGGCTCAGTGCTTAAGAGCACTGACTGCTCTTCCAAAGGTCCTAAGTTCAATTCCCAGCAACCACATGGTGGCTCACAACCATCTGCAATGTGATCTGACATCCTCTTCTTGTTGTGTCTGAAGACAGCTACAGTGTACTCATATACATAAAATAAATAAATAAATCTTAAAAAAAAAAAAAAAAGATGGGGCTGGCAAGATGGCTCAGTGGGTAAGAGCACTGACTGCTCTTCCTAAGGTCCTAAGTTCAAATCCCAATAACCACATGGTGGCTCACAACCACCTGTAATGAGATCTGATGCCCTCTTCTGGTGCTTCTGAAGACAGCGACATGGTATTTATTTATTTTGGTTTTTCGAGACAGGGTTTCTCTGTATAGCCCTAGCTGTCCTGGAACTTACTCTGTAGACCAGGCTGGCCTCGAACTCAGAAATCTGCCTGCCTCTGCCTCCCAAGTGCTGGGGTTAAAGGCGTGCGCTACCACTGCCTGCTGGGTACTTATTTATAATAATAAATAAATCTTTGGGCCTGAGCAAGCAGAGTAGACAAGTGAGCAGGGCCTACTGGAGCTAGCAGAGGTCCTAAATTCAATTCCCAACAACCACATGAAAGCTCACAACCACAGTGTATACATATACATTAAATAAAAAAAAAAAAAATGGCTGAGTGAGTGAAGGTGCTTGCCACTAACCTGATGACTGAGTTCAACCTTGGGAACCCAAGGTGGAAAGGAAAGCACCTTCGTCAGCTGCATGTACTTTGTGTGCACACACACACACATAAGAAAATACTTAGTGTATATTTTGAAAAAGTTATATAAGCAGTGTCAAGTCTGGCATGGTAGCAAATGTCTGTCATTTCAGCAGTTAGGAGGTACAAGGACAATTGTGAGTACAAGGCACTCTGGATCACATAGCAGGAATCTGTTTTCAAAACAAACAGGAGCCAGGGAGACAGATCTCACACGCACACACACATACACACACACACACACACACACACACACACACACTGTGGTGGAAAGCACTGGCTGCCCTTGAGTTCAATTCTCAGCACTCACATCGTGGCTCACAATTATCTGCAACTCCAGTCCCAGGAAATTTGATTCATTCTTATGGCCTCCAAGGGCATTGGGCACACACATGGATATTGCATGTAAGCAAAACAACCATACACATAAAATAATTCTTTTAAAAACTAAACAAAACGGCCGGGCAGTGGTGGCACATGCCTTTAATCCCAGCACTTGGGAGGCAGAGGAAGGCTGATTTCTGAGTTCAAGGCCAGCCTGGTCTACAGAGTGATTTCCAGGACAGCCAGGGATACACAGAGAAACCCTGTCTCAAAAAAAAAAAAAAAAAAACAAACAATAATAATAATAATAATAATAATAACTAAACAAAACAATACAAAACAACCCACAAGGAATCCAAATGAACCTGTGAGTCTTGATTTGTACAGATAAGAAGATAAGCTACTAAATACTATGAATAAAAACATCAGAGGTTGAACGTAGTACACTCCTTCAGTCCCAAACTCAGGTAGCAGAGGCAGGCAGATTTCTGAGTGTTTGGGGCCAGCCTCCATACAGACTTACAGATACACAGTGATGGATACATAGTGAGACCCTGTTTAGAAAATAAAGGTGGTGGCAGACACCTTTAGTCCTAGCACTTTTGGGGGAGGCAGAGGCAGGTGGATTTCTGAGTTCAAGGCAAGCTTGGTTTACAAAGGCAGGCAAATCTCTGAGTATAAGGCCAGCCTGGTCTACAGAGTTCCAGGACAGCCAGGGCTACATAAAGAAACCCTGTCTTAAAAAAAAGAAAAAGAAAAAGAAAAACAACAAAACCATACAAGAGAGAGACATCAACTGTTTCTACCTGTTAATAATGTATTTGGACTGAACATGAAGCAAATAGTCACACTGTTCATTGATATTCACCTATTAGTCGGTAGTGGTTATTATTTATACACATGCTAGATGCTGTGTTCATTTTTATTTGTATTATTCCTATCATCGTACCACACTGTTGAGCAGAGCTATGGATTCTTGTGACTCGGTGAGACCAAAGCTGATACACAGAGGACAAAAGGGAGCCTGTAGTCCCCTTGATTACCCGTGCACCTCCTGCAGGGTGGGGAACGGTGGTGGCTTCCTCTGGGGTCATGCCAGTCTCTGAGGAAGATGTTTACCCAGACACTCCTTCAGACCCCTTACTTCTGTCTCTCACCCCTGCAGCTCCAGTACCAGGGCAGCCCCTTCAGTGACCCTGGTTTCTCTGCACCTGAGCTCCAGCTCAGCACCCTGCCTTCTGCGGCTGTCTCCTTCAAGACCTGGCATGCGATGGAAGATGCAGAGCGGCTAAGCCGAGCCCAGGGAGCCTTCCTAGCCTTGACCCAGCACCTCCAGCTCGTGGGGGACGACCAGAGTGATTTGAATCCTGGCAGTCCTGTCCTGCTGGCCCAGCTAGGAGCAGCAAGACTCAGGGCCCAGGGCCTATTGGGTAACATGGCTGCCATCATGACTGCTCTAGGGCTGCCCATCCCTCCAGAAGAGGATACTCTAGGGTTTGTCCCTTTTGGGGCCTCAGCCTTTGAGAGGAAGTGCCGAGGCTACATAGTGACCAGGGAATATGGTCACTGGACGGACCGAGCTGTGAGGGACTTGGCTCTCCTCAAGGCCAAGTACCCCGAATAGAAGGTCAACCTTCTATCAGAAGTCCAAAGAATTTCTCTCAGAGGACTCATTCCATCCTTACTTCTGAGACTGAGAACATACCACATCCCACTTAGCAGACAGGGCCTGTGTGCCAAGCATTTGGGAATATTTCCTGGAAGCCAAACCTCTCCTCCTTATTGTCTGGATCTTCCTGCCAGGTCCTAGAGACTCCCTTCCAGATGTTGGGGGGAGAGGGGCACTCTGGATCTATTTGATGGATCACTAAACCAATCATACATTGATTTTTTTTTTTTTTTTTTTTTTTTTTTTTACTTCCTGGTTGAAGAAAAAGAGTCCTTCTGAAGAGGCTTTACTCTAGGGAGAGGACATTTGGTCGCCTGGGCTTGTTCTGATGTTCTTTTCCCTGTATTTGTGGAAGTCCAGGGTCTTGCTTTGTGTCTCTCTCTGTCTACCTCGATTCCCAGGTGAAGACCTGGCCTTTCTGAACACAGGTCTCTTTTTGCTGGAGTTCCTTTCCGTGGTCTACCTCTCCATTGATGGTTTCTATTGAGCTCTCCAATGATGGCAGCCCAATGCGTGTTACAGCCACTAGGGCATGTTGCATCCGTTTCCTGCTAGGAACAACCACTTTGTGTTCAGAACTGACAGGTGGTACCTCGGCCTGTGCCTTTGTGGGTATTGGGCCGGAATGGGAACTTCCTGTACTCTAAAAATTCGATTCTCCTCAAGTCACTTTCCCCACACGCAACAACTATGTTTCATAAAACATTAGTTTTATTGTTAAACATTTTATTTACAAAAATTTAACTTATTCTCAAATAAAACTCTTTAAGATATTTTTCTGCCTTTCCCTCTCCATTGACCAGCCTAGGGCTGGAGGCCATTGGGAAGACGGTAAAGAGGTTAGAAAGGGAAGGACCTCAAAAGAGGAGGGATTTGCCGACAAAGGTCCTGAGGGTGGGTGGCCTTGCCACCAAGGAACAAGTAGGCACTCTTCTGGTCAGTAAAGAACAAAGAAACTGAAGGGAGAAAGTGTCACCTCCATGAGATGAAATAAAAGTTACACATACCCATATGGACCACAGGAAGACAGATGGGAAAACAGGGCGTCAGAGGCAGGTGGATCTCTATGAGTTCGAGGCCAGCCTAGCCTACATAGCAAGTTCCAGGCCACGCAGAGCTATATGGTGAGACTCTGTCTCAAAAACAAATAAGCAAGCACACCAAGAAAGAGACAAGAGACAAGGAAACAAACAGAAACCTCTCAGAGACAGAAGAGTTCAAGACGGGAGAGAAAAAGACAAAATGAGAAACTGGTGAGCACAAGAAGCTCTCTGAGGCCGGGCGGTGGTGGCGCACTCCTTTGATCCCAGCACTTGGGAGGCAGAGGCAGGTGGATTTCTGAGTTCGAGGCCAGCCTGGTCTACAGAGTGAGTTCCAGGACAGCCAGGACTACACAGAGAAACCCTGTCTCGAAAAACAAAAACAAAACCAAAACAAAACAACAACAACAACAAGCTCCCTGAGGAAAGGAGAGCAGAAGAGATCACTCAATGCAGAAAGATTAGGGACAGCCTAAGAACACACATGGATGACACAGATGGAGAGACAGAGAATTAGAAGCCAAAGAGGTGGGACAGAGCGAACTTGCAAGAACAAATATTGACTGTCAGGCGACATTCCCTGGCACCAGCTGGCCCAGGTCGCCCTCCGTGCGGCTCACCCACTCGCCATAGAGGCCGCACACGTGGAGCCCCAGCACCTTGGCTGAGAAGATGGCTGCAGCGCTGTTGGTCGTGAAAAGGGTGGCGGCGGCGATGGGCTCTGGCCCGGGCCCGTGGGCTGCAGCGCCCAGAGCGGCCAGCACCGTTTCCACCGCGGCGCCCAGGGCCCGAACCTGGCGGGCCGCGTCCTCCAGGCTCCGCAGCAGGCGCGAGGCGCGCGGGTTCAGCTCCGCCTGGCGGCGGCGGACGGCATCCAACAGAGCAGGCAGCATACTCAAGGCGGCTGCATCCTGCCGCAGCCGCTCGGACACCGGTAGCCCCGCGTGGCTGGGAGCCGGTCCACTCAGGCCGGCCAGCGGCAGCCGCGGTGGTGAGAAGCCTGGCAGCCCAAAGGGCTCTCCCTGTTGCTGCACCTGTGGAGACATGGCCACGGGTCAGCCGGGGTCCAGGGACCGCGATGGGGGCTCGTCCACTCTTAACAGCCCTCCCCTCCTCTCCTGGGCCCTTAGTTTCCTCATCTTGCAAATGATAGAGCCTATTGAGATAAACCCAAAAAATTACGTGGGCGTTGCACACCACTGCCTTTGTTTCTCTAACAGCCAATAAGAGTACCAGGTTCATAGTATAGTCAGAAGTGTGAAGGGTCTGAATGGACAAAGTGTGGGTCCCCAGGAAGAGCTCAATAAATATGAGCTATTTTTAAGTTATTATTGACTTGTTTATTTTGAGACAGGGTCTTACAATAGCTTTTGCTGGCCTGAAATTCACTATTAAGACCAGGCTGGCTTCCAATTCATAGAGATCTGCCTGTCTCTGCCTCCTGAGTACTGGTGTGTGCCCTCCCTTTTCTAAAGTGTATGTCTGGTGTGTGGGAGAGTATGGTACCACACTGCACATATGAAGGTCAAAAGACCATGGGGTCAATTTTTGTCTACCTTTATGTGGGTTCTGGGGACCAAACTCTAGTTACCAAATTGTTTAGCAAGCCCCTTTACCAGCTAAACCGGATCTTCAATCCCAGACTTGGATTTGGCTCCTCTCTGTCACTTTACTAGCTGTGACTTCTTGTAAGACCATTCATTCCCCTCTTTTGGCTTCAGCCTTCTGATCTGTGAATGTAAGCAGTGTTCCTGTTCTGTCTTTCTATCAGACACCTCTTGAGAATCACAGAAGCAGTACAGGGACCAGGTCAGACTCCCTTCCTCTTCCCCTAGCTGATAACCATCCTTTGCAGGAGCAAGTGAAAAACAAAGGTAATTTCTAATTTGTCAAATGCTGTGAAAATAGTATTTCTCCTTTGCAAATCTCTTGGTGCAGGGGCAGGCCTTGTGTTTGCCACTTTGGATACAGTATATTCCTAAAAGTGGGGGTGATGGTGATGGCTTTGTAACTGAGGGAATCAGGGCCACTGAGATGGCTGCCAGCCTGCCAGCCTGAGTTTGATCCAGGGATCCATATGGTAGACTAAGAGAAGTAAGTCCCTTGCCTTATCTCCTGACTATCCTGGACACAGCATGGCAAGTATGTAGTCACAGACACATACACAAAATAAAGGGATACAATTAAAAAACAAAAGAGCTGAATACAAAGAATGATTGAAGGCAGGCTGCTCAGGGAAGCAGCAGAGCAAGTTGGTATGTCTACAAAGCTTGCTGGACCATCCTACTGCCACTGTCACCATGGTTACATTTTCTTTTTTTTTTTTAATGTTACCATTACCACCAAAGCCACAATTTAGCACCCCTACAGTCTGTCTGAACCAGAGCACCAGCCTTTCCCCACTACACTGCGGTAATCTGGAGGCCAGGCCGGGACTGCTGGCAGGTCCCTTCTCTCTGTAAAAGGACCCTCATGGGAAGAACTTTTGCTCCCAACTGACACCCCCTCTTGGCTTCCCTAAATGTCCCAGGTGGGAGTGTTCAATAGTTCATATTGTTCTGCTGTTTCATTTTACAGCCCAAAGAGCCTCCAAGCTGAGACACAGTATCATTTGACCACTGATGGGTCCTGTTGCAGGACATTTGATTATGGTTCAAAGAAAACCTAGTGGCTAGCAAAAGATGCAAGCTAAGAAACATGATGAATTTGTCAGACGCAGTTAGGTGTGTCCAGACAAGATACACTTTGTGTACCAGCTAAAAGCCTACTCCAGGTGAGATAAGAATGCTAAAGAATGGTAAGCTCCTGCCTATTATTTTAAGGCAAAGTGCTCTGTGACCCAAGGCAGTCACCTGGATGGCACTGGGCTGCCCCACCTTAAAGATGAAATGGTTTGGGCCCTCACTGACTTTGCTTGGAGCCCACCCCCACCATGGTGACACAACTCAGCCCGCTAGGGGTACAGGAGAGGAGCTAGAGACTTCTTTTATAGCCATTGGACCTTTGAGAAGGAGGCACCTTTTGGAGTCTCTCTCTCTCTTTTGGCTTGTTGGACCGTCACAGAAGAAGCTCTGGGTAAGAAGAAGCTCTTTGGGCTTGTAGGAGAAGCAGCTGGCAGGACACAAGTGAAGCAAGATTCTAGGGAAGAGCTAAGGAGCCCTCCTGAGTTTGGAGGAACTCAAAAGGAAGGTAAACTAGCTTGGTAGCAGGACAGCTAGAAAGAGACTTCTAAAGAGCTAGCAGTTTAGTTGCAGAATCAGGCTTGTCAATAGATATTTTGTAAGTAGTTAAGGAAATTAAATGACCTGACTGAGCTCTCAGGCTTATCCACAGCTCCCAGCTCATGGGTATAGTTATTAGTTACATTTAAAAGGATAAATATTACAGGGTCCTTTACTGTTTAGCCAGAAGGAAGTTAACATTCCCCTCAGACACTTTTGATATCCGCTGCTGGGGGTGAGATGGAAGAAATGGGTGGCTGAAGACATTGTGAGCGACCGCTCCCCAGCCCTACACCCACTCACATATTCCTCCAGCAGTTGTTCTGCATATTTGGTCAGGAGGCGGGCAAGGTTGTGTGTCTGGCGGATCTTGGCCTCCAAATGGGGTAGGAATGAGATTGAGGAGTCAGTCTGTTGGTCTTCTGGTGGGAAAGAGGACGGAGCGAGAGGTTATGAAGGAAACCCAAACCCCACTCCTTAACCATCTTTCCCAAGCTGGCTCTTCCGGAACCCAGGGACTCTGCTCTGGATGCTAATATTCAAGCTACAAAGACTCTGTCCCATCCTAGGCACCAGATCTCTGGCCAAGCAGCGTCTCTACATAGATGTCTTTCCTGTCCCCGGGTCACTATTGATATACTATTAGGACCAAATTCATAATCCTTCTTAGTGCTGCCTCCAAATTCTCTCTACTCTCAAATCAATTTCTTCCTTCCACTTTAGGCAATTTGTTCATACTTCCAAGGTAGCTTCTTTTATCCATGTGAATCTGCCTGATCCTGAGACTCCTCACTCTGTATCACCAATACTATCCAGAAACTCTTTAAGGACAAACTTCACCTGTCTTTGGATTCTCCAACTCTTGTTTGAATTCAGTCAGCATCTCTGAAGCACTGAAGGCGCCTTTCTGGCCCCTTGTATAGATAGAGAAACCGAAGATCATATTTCCTTTATGAAATATGCACCTATGTGACTTGCTAGGCTCAGTCGCATCAATGAATCCACAGGATGGCCTTCCCTGGTTAGAAGGTGGTGCCACAGGAAGTCGACTACATTTCCCAACATGCACACTGCTAGTACCCCAATGCATGCTGGGGAGTGTAGTCTCTACCGACAATCCCCTCCGTCAGAGTTTCCCCACTGCCAGCGGAGATCTCAGAAACCTATATTGTGGGCTCTCCTTACTTGTAGCTTCTTCGAAGACCAAAGACTTCCTTAACTCCGCCTCTCCCTCCAGTCTTTCAGCTTTGATTCTTTTCTAATACTTAAGAAGCACTACTATCCAGTTCCAACCCGATCCCAGCCCCTTTTCAGGGTGTACTCACCCATATATATTCGGTGATCTAACCCCTGAACTCAAGGCCCTGAAGCCTCAACTCTGCGTCTGCTCTTTCTCTCAACTCACCCGCTGGTTACCTGACACCGGCATCTCCCTCCCCCGCCCAGGCCGTTCCCCTCCCAGACCTGGGGGTGGGGTGGTGCTGACAGACATCCAAACCCCAGCTTTCGACCCCCCTACTCCTATTCCCACCAAGGATCCTGGATCAAGTCACT
Organism: Montemys delectorum; assembly: GCA_019843815.1. NCBI lineage: Eukaryota > Metazoa > Chordata > Mammalia > Rodentia > Muridae > Montemys > Montemys delectorum. Next base: position 42,613 of record JADRCD010223452.1, read on the forward strand.
CAACCCCTTACCCAGACTTCCCTCCCTCTGGCTCATGCTGGCCCCAGGCTGATCCTGGTTCTCTCAACACACCCCTCCGGGGAAGGAGGAGGGGAGGAGGGGGAAAAAGGGGGAAAGGGCTAGGGGCGTGGCTCGGGCTCGGCCAATCATAGCTCAGACCCCAAATATTTCCTTCCCACCATTACTTTCAGGCAAAATTCCTTGGCCCAGAGTTCAGTAACTTGCTTGTGAGCTTAGACTGGGAAGGGGCCAGAATTAGGAGGCAGGTGTTGGCACTGTGAATGGGAACTTGGGCCTTTAAGGCAGTTCTGTGTCCGGTTGGGAGGAGACTCGGGCTCAGTCCTGAGGTAGAGCTTGATTATTGGCTGCTTTGGAGGGAAAAGCTGGGAAACTCGAGAGGAAAGGTGCAGGGCTGACAGGAGAAGAATGCAGGCAGGTCCTTCTTTTAGGGGAAGACAAAGAGAGGCCAGGGAAGCCCTGTTTAGATTCGGGCGCACCTAAGGCATGCACTCCCAGGTCTAGTTATCTTAGATGCCTTCTCCTTTCTCTGTCACACTGATCAGAAAGTGAGACAGCCTGACCCTCGCCTTACCATTACAGACCCTCCCACACATCTGCATGTGTACTAAGGCATTCAGACCCAGCCTTCTACACAGGTAAGCACAAGTTTCAGAGTGGTCACACCCAAACAGCAACTCATCAACCTGGGGTAGACACTAAAAGGATTGGACACACTTGACTCTACAATTGGTTCCCAAGCACGTACTTTCTTGGGCTCTGGCACAGAGAGGACCCATATTTGGTTTTAGGCTTCAGATGATGGAGTATAGGCATAAAACTTTTTTTTTTGTTTTGTTTTGTTTTTTTGTTTTCTGAGACAGGGTTTCTCTGTGTAGCCCTGG
>JADRCD010223454.1:0-46225 GCA_019843815.1 Montemys delectorum
TAGCTGTACTACAAATCAATAGTGATAAAAACTGCATTGTTTTGGTACATTAACTGGGAAGTAGATCAATGGAATAGAATTTAAGACCCAGAAATAAACTCATACTTCTGTTGTCACCTGAACTTTGACAAAGAAGGCAAAATTATCCAGTGAAAAAAAAGACAACATATTCAACAAATGGTGCTAGCTAAGCGTTATTGTGCATATAGATGAATGCAAATTGATACATACTTATCTCCTAGTACAAGTCTTAAGTCCAAGGGTATCAAGGACCTCAACATTAAACAGATACACTGAATCTAATAAAAGAGAAAGTGGGAAAGAGCCTCTAACACATTGGCACATGGGAAAATTTCCTGAAGAGAACACCAAAGGCTCAGGTTCTAAGATCTACTATTGACAAATAAGATCTCACAAAATTGAAAAGCTTCTGTAAGGCAAAGGACACTATCAACAGGACAAAAATGGTAATCTACAGATTGAGAAAAGATTTTACCAACCATACATCCAATAGAGGGCTAATCTGCAACATACACAAAGAACTTCAGAAGGTACATTCCAGAGAACAAAATATTATTAAAAAATGGGGTACAGAGGTAAACAAATAATTCTCAACTGAGGAATCTCAAGTGGCCAAGAGACACCTAAAGAAATGTTCAATGTCCTCAATCATTAGGAAAATGCAAATAAAACAACCCTGGGATTCCACCTTACATCAGTCCAAATACTTAAGATCAAAAACTCAGATGACAGCAGACGCTTGCAAGGATGTGGAGAAAGAAGGACACTCCACCATAGCTGATGGAATTGCAAGCTGGTACAACTACTCTGGAAGGTAGTCTGGTGGTTCCTCAGAAATTTGGACATAGTATTACCCAAAGACCCAGCTATGCCAGTCCTGGTAATATGCCCAAACTATGCTCCAACATATAACAAGGTCACATGTTCCACTATGTTCATAGAAGTCTTATTTATAATAACCAGAAGCTAGAAACAACCCAGATGTCCCTCAACAGAAAAATGGATACAGAAAATGTGGTACATTTACAAAATGGAATACTACTCAACTATTAAAAACAATGACATCATGTAATTCCTAAGCAAATGGATGGAACTTGAAAATATCAACCTGAGTGAGGTAACCCAGTCACAAAGATCACACATGGTATGCACTCACTGATAAGTGGTCATTAGGTAAAAAGCTTGGAATACCCACGATTCAAGGTACAGACCATATGAAGCTCAAAAAGAATGGAGACCAAAATATGGATGTTATAGTCCTTCTTAAAAGAGAGAATGAAACAGTTAGGGGAGATAGAGGGAAGGAGGCAACTGGGAGGGAGAAGGAGGAGGAGGGGAAAAGGGGGATCAGGTGTGGTCGGAGATGGGGAGAAGTATAGAGGGTCAGGAAATTGAAAGGAGGTGTGGATCCTTCCAGTTTCTATCTGTGCCCAGAGCTGATCCTGTACCACAATGCTCTATACCCAAATACTGCCAGGAGAGAGCTGGTCTCTGAGGAATGCCAACCCACCTGTAAGCACAGGTAAGAACACAACTTCTGCTCAAATTCCTGGCCTAAGAGGGACTTGCCTAGAACCCTCAGGACACAGGAACCAAGGACAAGCCTGGGACAGTATTCTTCCAGTTTCAATTTGAACCTTGGAGCTGACCCTGTGTCACAGCTCTCCATACCCAAATCCCTCCTAGAGAGAACTGGTCTTCCAGGAGTACTGACACAGGCTTTTAGGAGTAACTAGTCACAGTCAGGGACAGCAAGACCAGCTAGCACCAGAGATGATCAAATGGCAAGGAGCAAGGGAAAGTATATAAGCAACAGTAACCAAGGCTACTTGGCATCATCAGAACCCAGTTCTTAAAGAACCCTAGTGAAATATAAAACTTCCAAATGGAAACACTTGCTGGAAATCATGCAAGAAAACAATGAAAACTGTATAGATAAGAGTCTATACTATTGAGTGATAATGATTAAAAACTGCATGGTATTGAGCCAGACACAGACATGTGGATCTTGAAGACCCAGAAATAAAACTACACACTAATGAACACTTGACTTTTGTCAAAGAAGCCAAAATTATACAAGAAAAATAAATAATCTTCAATAAATGATGCTGGTCTGTCAGTTTGTGTGTAAAAAAATGAAAATAGACCCATGTTTGTCACCTTGACAAATAGCTCAAGTCCAAATGAATCAAGAACCTCAACATAAAATGAGATACATTGAATCTAATTGAAGAGAAAGTGGGAAAGAGTGTTGAACTCATTGACAAAGGGGGAAGTTTCCTAAACAGAATTCCAATGGTTCATGCTGTAAGATCAAGAACTGATAAATGGGACCTCATGAAACTGAAAAGCCTTTTTAAAGCAAACGGCATAGTCAATAGGAAAAATCAGCAATCTACAGATTGGGAAATTTTTTCACTCACTCCACATCCAAAAGAGGGCTAATATCCAGAATATATAAAGAACTTAAGAAGCTAACAAGTAAAAAACCAAACAACCCAATTAAAAATGGAGTGTAGAAATAAACAGAAAATTCACAACAGAGGAATATTGAATGGCTGAGAAGAACCTAAAGAAATGTTCAAAGTCCTTAGTGATCAGAGGAATGCAGATCAAAATGACCCTGAGATTCCACCTTACACCAATCAGAATGGCTAAGGTCAAAACCATACCTGAGAATACATGTTGGAGAGGATGTGGAGAAAGAGGAACACTCCCTGTTGCATGGCCCCACCATGCCACAGGGGAAGGTCTTCCATTATGTTCATAGCCACCTGGTTTGTGATAGCCAGAAGCTGGAAACATTCCAGATGTCCAACAACAGAAGAATGGATACTAAAAATGTACTTCATTTACACAATCGAATTGTGTAAATTCCAAGCTCAGCTATTAAGAGTAGGACATCCAAAGATTTGCAGGCAAATGGATGAAACTAGAAAATATCATCCTGAGTAAGGTAACTCTGACTCAAAAGGAAATGTATGGTATATACTCACTAATAAGTGAACATTAGCTAAAATATGTATAGATTACCCAGGATATAATCTGTAGAACTCAAAAAGGTTAACACACAAAGGTCTTGATGGGGTCCTGAGCTCATACATTTCCTAATACTCTTCCATAAAAACTGGATTAAAAACTTCAGCCTATAAGAAGCATTTAAAGAAATGTTCAGTCTTCAGTCATGAGGGAAATGCAAATCAAAATGGCCCTGAGATTCTACCTTAGACCAAACAGAATAGCTAAGATTAAAAACTCAGGTGATATCACATGTTGGCAAGAATGTGGAGAGGAACACTCCCCCATTTCTGGTGGGATTGCAAACTGCTACAACCACTCTGGAGGTTCCTCAGAAAATTGGAAATAGATCTACCTGAAGACCCAGCTATACCACTTTTGGACATATACCCAAAAGATGCCCCACCATGTCACAGAGTGAAGTCTTCCATTATGTTCATAGTGGCCTTATTTGTGATAACCAGAAGCTAGAGACAACCCAGATGTCCCATGACAGAAGAATGGATGCAGAAAATGTGGTTCACTTACACAATGGAATACTACTCAGCAATTAAAAATAAGGACATCCTGAGATTCGCAGGAAAATAGATGAAGCTAGAAAATATCCTGAGTTAGGTAACTCAGACCCAAAAGGACATACATGGCATGTACTCACTAATGAATGGAAACAGGCAAGGTTTCTATTGGGAGGAGGGTAGGTGCAGAGCTCCTCTAGAGTGTGTCAAAGACCTAGGAGGTAAGACATGCTCAGGACTCAAGGGAAGAGACCTTAGATGAAATGCATAATGATGGGGAGAGGGAACTTGTGGAGTCTACCTCTAGTCGAAACATAGGGCATCAAGAGGAGGGATGGGGTTGCCATCCCACAGTCAAAAATTCTAACCCTTAATTGTTCATGTCTCACAGGGACAAAAATGGAGAAGAGACTGAGTGAAATAAGATCCAGCAAAAGACCCAAATTGTAATCCAGCTCAAAGGAGACTTCAAGGCCTGACAATATTACTGATGTTATTGTGCGCTTTCAGAAAGGAATCTAGTATGGCTGCCCTCAGAGAGGCCCAACAAGCAGCTGAAAGAGTCAGATGCAGATACTTACACCCAAATAATGGACAGAAGCTTGGGACCCCTGCAATTGAATTAGGAAAAGGCTGGAAGAAGTTGAGGAGAAGGGCAACCCCATAGGAAAGCCAGCAGTCTCAACTAATCTGCACCCCAGAAGTCTCTAAGACACTGAGCCAGCAACTAGGCAGAATACACCAGCTGATATGAGGCCCCCAACACATATACAGCAGAGGAGAATGTGGTCTGGCTTAGTGAAAGAGAGGCACTTAACCCTTGAGAGACTTGAGGCCCCAGGGAGTGGGAGGTCTGGTGGGGTTGGAGGAGTAAGATAGGGACATCTTCTTAAAGATAGAGGAGGAATAATGGGATGAGAAACTGTGGGAGGGTGTACCAAGAGGGGTATAATGACTTAACTGTAAAAACAGATTAAATACTACTAGTAATAGTAGTACTACTACTAATAATAACAATGATGATGATGATGATGATAATGATAATGATAATAATAATAATAATAATAATAATAATAATAATAATAATAATAATAATAATGAAAAACCCTCAGCCTAGAAAGAAGAAAATGAAGGTAGTATCTCATGGCTAAATATGTACATTAAAACCCTCCCTATCATTGCCCTTGTTACTAGTTTTAGGATCATATTCTTATACTTTTTTGCCATTTGTGTGCACGAAAAATCACTCAGAAACAATACTGTGTGTCTCTGCTTTGTTCCTGACACTACCATGAAAATCCCACCTAAGGAGCAGAATCTTCTATACCTTGACAGCCTTTATCTTAGTGATCTGCTCACTAAGTTCCCCAATGACTTTTACAGTATAGTCACTTCCTCCAGAAGGACTAATTATATAGAGCACAAGACCATGAGATGGGAGAAACACAGAGCTATTGTTTACCTTCTGTATCACTAACATACACTTCTGAGTAAAGGGGAGAAATTTCAGGCCCCGGAAATTATTCTAATGCACATACATCCATTATAGGAAGAACTCACCTTGAGATTACAGTTGAAGAGGGCAATCAATTGTTTGAACCTTAGGAAACTTGGATTTGCTCATTCAAAGATATCTCTAACACATTACTTGGGTTCTACGGGGTTGTGTGCTGCAGGATGGTCCTTGTTGTTCTAAACCATGAGGACTTGTCATATCTCAACTGTGTGCTGACAGTTCTGTCAAGGGAATAATCCTAAATATCTCCTGTTGCCTCAAATCAGGTATATATTTCAGATACCAAGACCCATTTCAGAACAACTAAAGGAACATGGACTAGAGATTTCTCTCAGTTTCCCAGGAAATTCCAAAGGTATCCAGATGAAGAGCCTAACTTCATGCCAATGAACCGAAAACATACAGAGAGAAAAATGGAATATCCAAGATCACAGGACCCACTTAGCACACTTACAGTGATGAAACATTTCCTCACTCAGCAGTTTCTCTAAGCATGTTATATAACTTCACTCCTTCATTAGAGCAATTCCAAATTCTCTGCTAGCAGGGAGAGACTTGTTCTGGATACATGTCAAAGAGTAGCAGTGCTGGGATGCATACCAAGGCTTTTAGATTCAGTCCTCATTTGTAAAGACTATTACAATTCTGATGCTCCTAGTGGCCCTGACACTACCAGCCAATAATATGTGCATATCTTTCTCTTTTTTCAAGAAATACCTAGCATTGATGATGGCTGTAATCATCACAAAAGAGGAAACTGAGCATTGTACAGAGAGGAAGATTTCTCATTCCATCGCCTCCTGATGCCAGACACTCACTGTTTCTCTGGGTAGACATAGCTATCTTAAAATGGGCACAGGTATCCTCATTCTACAGAAGGAAAACTAAAGGTCAGGTTCAATGAATTGTCCAAGGTTTAACAACCATAATATAACACATGTGCTTGACATGTTGTTTTATTGGTTGATATACAGAGGGCCAGACTTTCTTTTTGAGAGATCAGTGGTCATCACCATGTTACTGATGAAGATACTGAGGCTGAAACAAAAACTTTTATGCCTTACTGTATTTCAGAGGTCATTTTCTGTGACTTCACATTCATTTCCCAAAAGAAAGCTGCTGTTCTCCACTGAAGCCATCCCACTGACATTGCATTGTCTACTCTAAGAATCCAACTTGAGGAATTCTCAGCTAGATCCCTGCTCCAGGGAGCTCTGGACAGAAAGAGGCCTTTGCACCAGGCGACCCAGATTCCTGCATATCCTGATTTGTTTCTTCATCACACTTTCAATACTGGAAACAATTGACTGCTCTGTTGTGTGGTTGCTACTCGGAGAGTAAGTTACATAGAAAGAAAGGCATCTATTTTGTGTTACTCTATGAGGCAGAGGTTGCAGTCAACACTTGCCTCTTCATTACCTATTCACATGTCAGATCCTTCTATGAACCTCAAGTTCTTCTCTAAAAGGGAGAAGTGACCTCACTTTTGTAGAACATTCTTATGGAGAAGACAACATAACAGAGATATGGCATATAGCAATTGCTATTTGTTCTCCTCCATCTGCCAGCATCATCATGAAGATCATCCTTGTAACAAATGACACAACACATGAAGGTAGGATCACTGGATGCAATGGACTGCATCTTATCTCAGTCACGTGCAGGTTGGGGTTTCCTATACTTTACATTTCCTAGAACTTCAGTGTCCTTGTTTATGATATGTATGAGTTCAAGGTGAACTCACTCTCCTTGTCTCTCTTCACTGAAGGGTTGTGAGAAAGTTTGTTATACCACACCCAAGTGGGGAAATCATAACATCTTTATAAACTAATTTACTCTGAAATGCCACAGCCCTCCTATAGAAAGGATTTTATGGCCATGGTGGTGAATATAAGAGTAGGTCCACTCTGGGCCTATGTAACGGATAACCACTAATAACTAACTACTGTTTTAGTAGTCAAAAAATAATACATAAGAAATATTCATGGCCTATAATCTGAAGTGTAGTATCTCTAGCTGATGCTCTATTGTTTCTAATTGGAAACAGTGTCACAAACAATATGGAGTGAGAGTATTGTTGACATAGGTATAGTTTCCAGATGATTATTGTATATTGGAATCTGAATTTTAGGAAAATCTTGAAACTTTGGAGGTAGTGATGAATGAAAATTCTGGCTATGTTCATGAAATTCTGATTCAACATCTCTTGTGCATCAGGCACCTAAGTGAACACAGTGCCTCTTGCTTGGATAGCAAGAGGTTGGCCAGGAATGAGAGCTGGATTCCTTGACAGAGTTCTATACTAATTGGCTGTGTGGTCATGGACAGGCACTGGCATACAGGTCTCACTTCTCTAAGAGAATTGGGCTGGATAGTGTGACTGCATTAAAATTCCCAAAATGAAGACCTAGATAGAAGACTTCTTGCTACTGTCAGGAAATTCAAAATGAGCATCTGGCTGCTTTGGCTGGTGATTGAACACAGTCCACATGGAGCCTTCCTCCAGGTAGCAAGCAAACATTGGTTCAAACCTTCAGGGCCTGTCTGAATAGAACTCTGATACACAATCCTCTCTGACAGTCTCAATCAAAGGCCTAGCCAGTTGCCCACATCTTAACCAGGGATGAGATTCCACAGGGGATGTGGGCATCTCTAGAATTTTCTGTGTGCTATGAATGAACAGGAAATGAGAAAAAACACCCTGTCCTGGATCTTTCTGCTGTGATGTACTTTTTATCTTGGGAGGGAGGAGACATATAACTTGGGTAAAATGTTCCTGCTTGAAAGCTACCTGCTGTCTCTATAGAAATCTAGAATTGGGCCCGGCATGTCTAAGCCCCAGGTTGCTTGGGCAGAAAAAGAAGACATAATCAGATATAAATGTACTCTTTGGAGTCTGTAGGCCTGGTCTTACCCTGTTACTAGATAGGGCAGTCTTCTCTTTCATGGTTTTTCTGCAACCACTAATCTGAGTTAGTTTGAGAAAGATAAGTTCATTGGGGCAGACAGACAAATGTATGATTTCACACCCAATTCCCAGAAGAGGTAACCTCTAACACAGAGTATATCCTCTATTCTTCTCAGATTTCTTGGTCCAGATATGGGGCAAAGTGAACCTATGTATATTAAGGTCCTTCTACATGTGTTTCTTAATTATTGTTCATGGAGAATTGGACATTATTTCAGCCTGTAGGAAAAAAATCATGGTTGAAAAGGAAAATATAGGACTTACCAAATACTAACAACTCAGTGCCACCTCCAGACTGAATCTCAGTGTCAGGATCTAATGATCCTTTCAGGAACTTCACACAGTAGTAAGTACCCATATCAGCAGGAGTGACATTACTAATGCGGATGGAAAAGTCTGTGTTGTTTCTCTTTGAGGTATCTGAAATATTTGTTACTCTGGGGAAGTGTTCTCCTGTGAAAGAATATATCAAGTGTCGACTCTCTCCTGTACCATGAAACCACCTCATGGGTCCCACTGGGATCAGGGACGTCACTGTGCATTTCAGAGTGGCTGAACCTCCAACACCAACAGAAACTGATTTCTCAGGCTGGATCACCTTCAGCTCTTTCATAGCTGCTCCTGCAGAAAACATCAGTTAGTGCTCATCCTGATGGAAAGCCACAAGCTCGTCAAGTTTGTAATTAAAAACAAAAACAAGAAAAACAAAAACCCAAAAAACATGTTACTCACTAGAGCTCAGCATGTTCATGAACATATTTTCTCTAACTTGGGCATTTCAATATCCAAATATAGTACAGAAGAGGAAATTGAATAGCAGAGATACTTGGTACTTGACAGGATTTGGACTTAAGCCCCCTTTCCCACTTTTTTTTTTTTTTGAATTATCATGAGTCATCAGTATCTGCTTCTGTTTAATTTTCTGTTATAATAATGTTGGATGTGATTGTATGACTCTTTTATGCCAATGAGATATGAATATAAGTGTTTAAGTATAGTGAGGTATGCATTTGATTACAAGATCTTTATGATTGTGTTTGTGTTATCAGGTAGAGTGATCATGCCATATTTTGGCCCTAATAACATGCATCCTAATTAAGAAATAAGAATTCCAGTCAGAACAGGTAAGAGCCTCTTCTGCCATCTGAACTCTTCTATTACTACTTCCTTGATTTTGAACCCAAAGACACATGCATATCACACCCAACATAAGTCTACACGGCCCAATCCACTTTACTCCCATCCTCCGTTCCACTACTCAGGTGAACATTCACTGTTCATGTTCATACCATCCACCAAATGTAAGAGGCCTACCTACAGTCTGAACTTCCCATTCCATTGGTTTGGATATCCAAGACACTGAAGCATTCCCCTACACACTGCCCCTTCCCCATTCCATGCGCCTTCCCCTATTTGGGCAAAGAACCACTGCTCATGTGCAGGGCACACAAACCCAAACAGGTAAGATCCCTATCTGTAATCTGAATTCTTCTACTCCATGTTTTCAGAGCTAAACAACTGAAACTTCTAACACCTTGACCACCACTTGTCCTCTTCCATATATGGTTAGATGGTTTGCTTTGAGGAGCTCTGCTTTATCCATCCATCCATTCATCCATCCATACATCCGTCAACATCCATCCAAATGTGTATGTCTTTTTGTCTATATGTACTTGGTACTTATGTAATTATATGTATGCATGTTAGCACATGTAAGTGCTTGGTAGAGCTGATTATGACAGACATTTGGGGTGAGTCAGAGTATTGGTGTATGAATATCTCTACCTCTACCTCTACCTCTACCTCTACCTCTACCTCTACCTCTCTCTCTCTCTCTCTCTCTCTCTCTCTCTATATATATATATATATATATATATATATATATATATATATATATGTCCACATTTGCCAGTCAGTATTCAGCACTTTAATTCATTTCCTTTCCTTTCTCTCTAGCTCACAAAGAGTTAACAAGCCTCACCAGAGAAGCTTCTGGTTGCCTGGACAGTGTATAGAGCAATAGCAATAAAATTTTCATTCAATTTCCTGCTGCTAGACAAGAGGTATTAATTGCCTGAGCCATTTTAAAACAGAGAATAAGCAAGAATGGTTTTTGGGTTTTGTAGAAGTTATAAGCAACAATGCAGGATAGTTAGAAAGAGAGAGGGCCAGAGAACCTTAATCTTCAAAGCTACCTCTACATCCAATGATGTGTCCCACTTCAAATCATTCCAGGCTGGGCTGGCTCCTAGGCCAACAACACACCACATGTCCACACTACCACATAGCCCCACACTCCTGTTATTCATGTAGATATTCATTACCCAGGTGAAGGTCATGACAGCTAGAACAGCCATACCTGCTGTATTAACCGCCCTACTCTCTCAGTTTGGAAGACATGGCCCAAGCCACTGATATCTCTTGTTTTCCACTGCCATTTTCCATACATCTTCCCCTACTAAGACAGCCAATGACAGTCCACGTGCAGGCCACACAAGGAAGACAAGATATGACCTCCACCTGCCATCTGAACCCTCCAAAGACTTCCTTTCAGGATAAAAAGACTCAAACTTCTGATACCTCAGCTTCTACCTGCTCACTGTTGCCATAGCCACTCATACAGAGATGGATAATGTATACTCAGTACAGGCCATGCCAGACAGGAGAACAGAGACGGACCAAATGCCTTGCTAATCTACCAGAAATCCAGTCCCCTCTTTAACTGAGACTCCCTGGTGGACCAAAGATCATGCTAGAAACCTGGAATATAGACCACTGAGACTGGAAATCCAAAGAGGAAACACAAGCAAGGTAAAAAACACTATTGAAGAAAAAGTAACTAAGAACTTGGCTCCTAGAATGATATTTATCCTAAACACAGATGGCAATATACCAGTGTAAGGACTTAATGAACAACAGGCACGGCAATATGGTATCACCAGAGTCCACCTATCTTACTATATCAATCCCTGAGTATTCCACTATTTCTAAAGCATAAAAATCATCATAACCCCAGAGCGTCCACTTTGTTTTTGGATAATGGTAGCTCTCATCTTCCACTTTGGTGGCATCCATTGTAATCTTAAATCAGGCTCCACAGCAGTAGCTGATGAGAAGTATGAGGGATAGCCTCAGCCTATACAGTCAATATTGGGTCTGAAACTGTTAGGTCTGATGGGGAAACTCAGCTTCCCAGATAACTGAAGCCAAAAATCAAAGGAACACCAAACTGCTAAAACATTGTGTAATGAGCTAATGCCAGAGCTAATAAACATGACATACTATTTGATACTAACTGATAAAAAACTAACATACAATTAAAAGTGAGAGGAATGAATTGCATTGTGTAAGCCTATACAGCATTTATAGTTTGATGTATTTACATAAAACTAATATTTTCAACATTCTATAGTTTATTACAACTGGAAATACCAAAACAATATACCAAATTTATAGAGTAAAATATTTGTGTCCAAATACCATAGAGATTAAAAAGTCTTATTAGCTTCTAGAATAAGAAAATATAAAACAATAAACTGAAAAAGGAAGCAACTCTTAAAATTGTATGAACTTATAATATTGAAAAGCAACATTGTAACTTAAAATATTATTTAGCACCGAGATCTCTAATGTGAGACAGGAATAAAACACAGAGTAGAAAAACCATATGATTGCTTGCTTTCTAGTAGAATTATCTAGAAATAACACATGTGTGGTATCCATGCCTCTGATATATTTTTGTTAGAATAGATTCTCTATCATAATGATTAACAAACAAAGATATAGTAATGTTTTTAACACTTACAAAGTAGATGATAAATTTAATTTTATAAAGATACAATGATAAATATGGGGAGCTTTGAATATCAATGACATATGCCGAGGACCCACCTCATCTGTCACAAAGAACTAAAGCATTATCCAGCAGCACTTTCAGGCAACCAATTATTGAAGTTAAGGAACTCATCAATGGAGGGCCTAGAATATTGCCTGTCTGATGAGGTCACTGAAAACTAAACTAAGAATCTAGATATCTGTGTACTTTTATTTTCAGAGGGGATTCGAGAATCTCAGCTATTTCTGTTTGGAGGGTGTGGGCAATCATAGGTAGAGGGAGCATCCAGTTATTACAGGCTTCAGCTGATATAGGAAGACCAGCTGAAATCTTTACAGGAACTATGCTTGGGACAATCCCCCTTCACCTTCATTATTCCATCTCCAGAGCCCAGGCTGCAGTTCCCCTGTAAACTAGTGAAGTGCTTCTGACTTCATGCCAGTTGGGTGGTTGAAGGTCAGACAGTCCTTCATATCCTCATCTCTGAGTGCAGAGAAATCTTAGGATACTAGCACAAGGATTGCAATGTCATTATTCAACTTACCCAGAAGTTGACAGCAATGTGCAAGGTTCTGGAGTACACCATGATTCATTAGAAAAGTGCTTCACCTCAGAGGAGTGTAGAGCATATTTCATAAGAATAAGAGTCAAGTATATTTCATCTCTTCTAACCAAAGGTTATGTGGACCTCTATGTGGGCGTGTGTTAACACTAGGACCAAGAACTGGAGGTCTTGGAATATGTGCCACCACAGCACTTCTTCTGTCAGGCCCAGAAGAGTCTGTGTCCAATCATCAGAAAAAAGATCAGTTTAAAACCCACTCAGGCTAGGGTGCTTCTCTTTTCCAAGCCTGAAGTGGCTCCCATTCTCCTGGACTGAAAGCCCTGTCCATGAACAGGGCAGGAAGCTCTGTGGCAAAGATTATTTCCTTCACATATGCTGGGGCCTTCAGTGAAATCCCTCCAGAGTGCTGGCCCATACGACTCACTCTCACATTTTCTTTTCATCTTTTTATTTCTGTATCTTTTTATCAACTTTCCCCTTCTTAGTGATGCTCACCGGCTCCACCCTGTTTTCAATATCTAAGTCATCAAAAGCACCTCCTTATTTCTTTAGACAACAGGACATATTTCACATATGTATTATAAAATACTATAGCTGCATCTTTTATCTTACTATTTCCCTTAATAGACTTTAAGATATGCATGTGTGACTCTGCCTCTACTTTTATTCTCCAGTGCCAACATGTTCACAGAACAGCCTCTAGCTTCTAGTGAGAATGCAGCGAATATCTTCCCTATGTATGATTTGTTCAATGTGATATCTTCCTATGACATTGAAATCCATTTAAATTGATAATCTATGGAATAGCAACCAAGTTCCTCATAAGAATGACATTTTCAAGAAAAGGTGTTTGTATATCAGGATGAAGAGCCCTAGAAAAGAAAATCATCAATGGGAGAATGGGAGCCACTTCAGGCTTGGAAAAGAGAAGCACCCTAGCCTGATGTGGGTTTTAAACTGATCTTTTTTCTGATGATTGAACACAGACTCTTCTGGGCCTGACAGAAGAAGTGCTGTGGTGGCACATATTCCAAGACCTCCAGTTCTTGGTCCTAGTGTTAACACACACCCACATAGAGGTCCACATAACCTTTGGTTAGAAGAGATGAAATATACTTGACTCTTATTCTTATGAAATATGCTCTACACTCCTCTGTCCTCATTTCACACTAAAGCTCATAGGATAGATCAAAGTTTCTGGGAAGACTTATTGCCAATTCCATGAGGTCAGTCGGACAGCCTGAGTCTAATCTACACCTCCAGACATTGCAATTAGTGTTGTTTGTGCTTCTGATTCTTTTTCTGTATTTGTGCCAGTATGACATGATCATTTACTGGAGATGTTGGTCTGTATGATATAGGAGTATGCCCCATAGTATCTGGGACAGGGTGAGTATCATAACTTTAAAATGTAATTTCTCAGTTGGTTTGCTGAGTCATGATGCCTTCAACTTATATTGGATGATCAACCAAAGTGCAGCCTGGGGCTGCTAAGCCCACATCAGAAGTTATAAAGTCAGTCATGGAATCTTCCTCATTGACAAAAAAAGAAAAATGAAAGAGAGAGAGAGAGGGAGGGAGGGAGAGAGAGATAGAGAGAGAGAAAAAAAGAAAAGGAAAGAAAAGAAAAAATAATAAAAGAAAAGAAATAGTGTTTCTTCTGTTTCTATTTTGTGAAATAGTTTGAAAAGCATTGGTATTGGGTCTTCTTTGAAGGTCTGATAGAATTCTGCACTAAAACCATCTGGTTCTGATTTTCATGCAAAAAAAATATCTGACTAAATTCTTCATAGAGATAGAAAGAGCAAGTCTCAAATTCATCTTCAATTAAAAAAAAACAAGATAGGAAAAACTATTCTGAACAATAAGAAAACTTCTGGGCAAATCACCATCCCTGACTTCTAGCTGTACTACAAATCAATAGTGATAAAAACTGCATTGTTTTGGTACATTAACTGGGAAGTAGATCAATGGAAGAGAATTTAAGACCCAGAAATAAACCCATACTTCTATTGTCACCTGAACTTTGACAAAGAAGGCAAAATTATCCAGTGGAAAAAAAGACAGCATATTCAACAAATGGTGCTAGTTAAGCATTATTGTGCATATAGATGAATGCAAACTGATACATACTTATCTCCTAGTACAAGGCTCAAGTCCAAGTGGATCAAGGACCTCAACATTAAACCAGATACACTGAATCTAATAGAAGAGAAAGTGGAAAACAGCCTCAAACACATTGGCACATGGGAAAATTTCCTGAACAGAATACCAAAGGCTCAGGCTTTAAGATCTACTATTGACAAGTAGGATCTCACAAAACTGAAAAGCTTCTGTAAGGCAAAGGACACTGTCAGTAGGACAAAAATGGCAACCCACAAATTGGGAAAAAATCTTTACCAACCATACATCCAATAAAGGGCTAATATCCAATGTAGATAAAGAACTCCAGAAGTTAGACTCCAGAGAACAAAATAACACTATTAAAAAATGGGTACAGAGGTAAACAAATAATTCTCAACTGAGGAATCTCAAGTGGCCAAGAGACACCTAAAGAAATATTCAACATCCTTTAGTCATCAGGGAAGTACAAATAAAACAACCATGAGATTCCACCTTGCACCAGTCCAAACAGCTAATATCAGAAACTCAGGTGACAGCAGATGCTGGCAAGGATGTGGAGAAAAGGGAACACTCCTCCATTTTTGGTGGAATTGTAAGCTGGTACAACCACTCTGGAAATTAGTCTGGTAATTCCTCAGAAAATTGGAAATAATGTTACCTGAGGACCCAGCTATACCACTCCTGGGCATATAACATATACTCCGACATATAACAAGGACATATGTTCCACTACTCCACTATGTTCATAAAAGCCTTATTTATAACAGCCAGAAGTGGGAATAACCTAAATGTCCTTCAACAGAGGAATGGATACAGAAAATGTGGTACATTTACAAAGTGGAATACTACTAAACTATTAAAAACAATGATTTCATGTAATTCCCAAGCAAATGGATGGAACTTGAAAATATCAACTTGAGTGAGGTAATCCAATCACAAAGATCACACATGGTATGTACTCACTGATATGTGGACATTAGGTAAAAAAAAAAAAAACTTGGAATACCAATAATTCAATACACAGATCATATGAAGCTCAAACTGCAGGTGATAAAGGAAGATGTGGTAAGAAAGAAAATATGAAGGAACTCCTAAAACTAAGGGAGTTTTAGGCCTCAGTTGAGAAAATACCTCAGTAACATCAAGCAATAGTCAGGCCTATATGATATTTTTTAATTATTGATTGATATGGGAAAGCCTAACCCAATGTGGGTTGGGCCACCCTTACGCAGGTGGTCCTGGGTTCTATAAGAAAGCAGTCTGAGCAAGCTATGGGGAGCAATCCAGTAAGTAACACCCTTACATGGTCTCTACATCAGCTCCTGCCTGCAGTTTCCTTCTATGCTTAAGATCTTGTCCTGAGCCAGGCAGTGGTGGCTCAAACCTTTAATCCCAGCACTTGGGAGGCAGAGGCAGGCAGATTTCTGAGTTCCAGGACAGCGAGGGCTACACAGAGAAACCTAGTCTCAAAAGAAAAAGAAAAAAAAGAAAAAAAAAAAAAAAGAAAAGAAAAAAAAAATCTTGTCCTGAAAAAATAGCTCTGCAATAAAATTTTAGCATAATAAAAAATTGGGGAACGCATTAGAAGATAGAAAGACTTCCTATGATTACAGATTGGGAAGATTAATATAGCAAAAAATGGAAAACTCACCAAAAGCAATGTAGCAATATAATGAAATCCCAATAAAAATTTCTTCAGAAATACACACAAAGAGTTATGTGGAAGCACCAAAGCTCATAGATAAGTAAGGAGCTTTAAGGAGAATTTTATGTTTTTTGATTTTAAGCACTGCAGAGACAGTAATGTAAACAGAATGATGCTCACATAAAGCAGGCACATGAATAAATGGAATAGAGGACCCAGAGACAACATGAAATCCACGAGACTACAGCCACTTGATTTTTAACAAAGTTAAATACACACGTAGAGGAAAAAATAACACTTTAAAAAATAATGCTGGGAAAATTGAATATTTGCATATATAAGAATAAAATTGATCTTTATCTCTTATTCAAATACTTACCTCAAATAGTCCAATATTAAGCCCCAAAACTCTGAAGCTTCTATAGGATAGAGTATAATTCAAGACATAAGCATATGTAAGGACTTTTTGAATAGAACTCCAGTCATTCAGAAAAAAAAAAAAAATCACGGCTGACAGTAGAAAAATTGGACCTTACAAAGCAAACAAAAACAAAAACTTAAAATACAAAATAACAACAACAACAACAAGCCCAGAATGTACAGTTTTGAAAGAGCTAATTATGAACACAAGCAACCTAATCTGAAAGTGCTATAGAGAACCAAATGGATAGTTTTCAAGAGGAGAAAGATAAGATGTTGCCTTAGCTCTATGCCCCACAAGACAATTCTTAGGGGTAGGAGGTAAGAAGGCGGAGGAATCATAGATCCACGTGAAAGACCCCCAGAGTAGGGGAGACCCTCACTCAAGTCTCAGGACAACACGACCACCCAATAACTCACGAGAGACCGATCTTGCTGCAATCACACGAGGTTTATTCAGGCCAGATCTGGGGTTGAACATGTAGCTCTAGGCTAGCGGAGTTCGACCACGAGCATGGGGAGTAAGGGGTATTTAAAGGGAAAAAGCACAAACTAGGGGGGGTGAGGGGGTTACCAAGGAAGCATGACAAGAGAACAGTGGAAAATTCTAAAGAGACCCAGCCCCTAGTCGGGTCAGGGTCATAAGGAAAACATCCTACACACTCATTATGCACAAGAATGTGGTTTGGTCACAAGACTGTGGTTTGGTCTATACTATTCACTTTATGGCTGACCATTCCCTAGTACCATCCGGATGGCTGGCTCATATCCTGCCTTTTTGTTCTTGGACCTAGCTGGGGGAGGGGGGGCTTTGTGACCAACAGGTTTCTGAAACTGGCTAGTTTCTGCATTCTTGGCTGTTACAGAGGTTTTCCATGCTGTAAGGAGTAGGTCTGTAGCAAGACCCGCTCCGCCTTGTAATAGGAAATGTTTGGAAGTTGTTTTGAGATAAGTTGTTTGCAGTGAGCTGTTTTGATGTATTAGTTATCTAGAATAATATATAGATGTTTTGCTAAAATTAGAAATATTAGAAGTATATACTTGGGCAGAAAATTTTCCATGAGAAAAGTAAACAACTTGAATAGATAACCAGACTCGAGTGGTTATCTGAACCCTGCTTCAGAGTGACGTCAAAAATACCTTAAAAAGACAGCATGGAGGTGAATTGTCATCTCCATCTCAGTAGCCATGGCTGCTGATGTGAACCTCCTGAACTCTCAAAACTCTGCCACAACAACCAGAAACCATCCGAGACCACCAGAACCTCCGAGGTCAAGTTCAGACTACGTGGTCAAAATCTAACTGTCCAGAACCCCTCGCTGACAGCACAACTTGCTCGATGCCTGAGAAGAACACCTTCCAGCTGAGAAATAGCTGACAGCCTGCTCCACACCAGCTGAGAGATAGCTGAGCTACTTTTGTTTCGGGAATGCCACACCCTGCATCAGAGATAGCTGAGCCTGCTTCAAGGGACTCTGTCAGGTCATATTTACTCCAATAGGCAGAAAAGTGAAACTGTAATATGCAGTAAAGTGAAATGTTTAGCTATTTTATTGCCGCAGCCTTTATCCTCTTTGCTCTGATAACATATTGTATGCTGTGTGTAGTTGTATTGGAAACTGACATAAAGCATTCAAACCCTAAACAGTGTGTTGAGTCCTCTCTTACCACTTATGAGATAATTTCTCGCGGTGGAATCCAGTATTTGAGTGCCTGAGCGAAGGAGCTCTGTCACCCTCCTTCCCAGCGGGGGTTAAGCCCCTCGGTTCCTACTCGTGACACATACCCTTCCAGATGAAGGCTACACAGTATACATTCCCACCAATACGTTTCTACTAAATGCTCCTTTTTTTTTCTTAATTCTAAAATTCTCCAGCCCTACACAGGGAAATGGGAACCAGGTGAGAAGCAGAAACAGATTCATTTAATGAAATAATGACGGGTGCCTATACATCCTCCGCTCTCTTGGTCCACACTGTTTGTCCTGCACTGCTGGCACAGCACACTGGCTCCCCTGGTCATGCTTTGTCTCTGGATATCAGGCATATTCCGAGGTAGTGAATGCAGAAGCACTTGCTGCACGTGCCTGGGCCATTGCAGGCCAATAATCAGAACACAGACTCACTCCTACAACAAATGACCAAATATACTTCAAAAAGTGTTCATTATCTCAAAAATAACAACAGGGTCATATCCATAGTCAAAGGGAAATGTAGATTACAAATACTCGGAGATTTCATTTTATCCATCAGAATGGCCAGTATTGAGAAGGCTAGGCTGACTCCATGACAGGCTTCAAACTGGCAGTTGAGACTATGCCTAAATCTGTGTTTTCAAGAACTGGGCAAGTTCAGGCAAGTCCAGGCCTCAGAAGCTGCCCCACCATCAGGCCTGGGGCAAAAAGACAATGGGCCAATAGCAGTTTCTAAACTTCCTCAGCAACAGTCACCATACTTCCCTAGCAACAGTATCCAGACCCCTGGGCTTCAGCAGTAGTTCTAGAATTTCCCAAGAGATAGAGTCGAGATTAAGGAAGAGGTCATTTACCCCTTCCCAGAACTCCCCTAATGTGCTTTAAATATAGCCTTCAAGCTCACTTCAGGGTCATTCTATCTTTGTAGATGATTGACCCCAGCATACTGGACTTCTGCAGCATAAAAGAGTCTTTTTATTCACATACCAAAAAATTAAATTAAATTAAAAAGGAAGGAAGGAAGGAAGGAAGGGAGGGAGAGAAAGAAAGAAAGAGAAAGAGAGAGAGAGAGAGAGAGAGAGAGAGAGAGAGAGAGAGAGAGAGAGGAGGTGTGGTGTGTAGCAGCAGGGAAATTATGGGTAGCCACTGGAAAGTCCCAGATTCCAGGAAAGCAAGAGGCTCCCAGGACCCAGTGGGAATGTCATAAACTGAGATACCCGACAAAAGGGAGAACCTGTAAAGACCATATCCAGAGGTAGACATGGCCCCAGGTTGAGGGATGAGGCCACCCACCCATCTCAAAAATATTAACATAGAATTATTCCTGTCTAAAGGAAATACAGGGACAAAGAGTAAAGCAGAGACTGAAGGAAAAGCCATCAAGAGACTACCCCACCTGCAAATCCATCCCATCTGCAGACACCAAACCCAGACACTATTGCTGATGCCAAGAAGGGCTTGCTGGGAGGAGCCTTATATAGCTGTCCCCTGAGAGGCTTTGCCAGAGCCTGACCAATGCAGATGCGAATGCTCACAGCCAATCATTGGGCTGAGCATGGGGACCGAAACGGAGGAGTTAGGGGCAGGACTGAAGGAGCTGAAGGGGTTTACAACCCCATAGGAAGAACAGCAGTATCAACAAATCAGAACCACCCTCCTCCCCATCCCCCACAGCCCAAGCTCCCAGGGACTAAACCACCATTCAAAAAGTACACACGCAGGGACCCATGGCTCCAACTGCTTACATAGCAGAGGATTGCCTTATCTGGCACCAAGGGGAGTTGAGCCCCTTGGTCCTGTGGAGGCTCAATGCCCCCATGTACCTGAATGTTAGGGTGGTGAAGTTGGAGTGGGTGGATGGGTTCAGGAGCATCATCATAGAAGCAGGGGCCGGGGAGATGAGATAAGGATTTTGCAGAGGGGAAACTGAGAAGGGGGATATCAGTTGAAATGTAAATAAATAAAATAACCAATAAAAAATGAAAAGAAAAAGAAAAACCTGACAATATACAGGCACGATGTGGAGTACCAGTAATCCCTTTTGGCACATAGAGAAGGAGCTAAAGCTCACTGGAAAGGGTCAAGAAGAACAGGGATGTGTGGAAAATAGTTATGGATGAATCAATTATACTCTATGTATCAAAGCTATAAGCTTACATTCCAGTTCAGACAGTGCTCAGAATTCTGGCTGTATTGTGTGAGACAATGTTCTGACCTTCTCTCCTGTGGTAGTTCAGGTAATTAACTGGAGTCCTTTACTTTCAATGCTAAGAACAGCTCAGAGTCAGAGAGATGATTCTCTTCCTGGGGCATGCTCACCTTTAAATCCCAGAAACAGGATCAACAGCAGGACACTGTGAGGAATGTGGATCCGGGCATCTAGGAGAAGCATGGTTGGGGTTAAGAACCCTGTTGTGCACAGAATCAGTTCTCATGAGATCCCGGTTCTTATATGTAGAAAAAGGAAGTACTGTGACCTACAGTGCATGAGGATCCTATCAATGTTTTGCAAAAACAGGAACCATACTGCTTATTTTGAAATAGATAAATAGTTTTGCATGTGGCTGTAACAAAGGAGTTCTTATTTATCATTTCTTTTTAGAGGGACTCAGATGTGCATAACATAATCCTTTCTCTGTCTCTTGACCCTGAGCTGGAGCCACGTTGTCTCAAGTATCTTGTCTTGGTAACACACCAGTTAGAATCCAGTGCAAAAGAATGTTTTCTAAATACCTAAGATCATAAATGTTGTTGATTTGTGCCATATTCTTTCCCAGTGTCACATAAAAGTTCTCAATTGAGCCCGTATAATATTTGTAAGATCAGCTCAATGCTGGCGCAAACCAGCTTCTCTTGGAATGATCCCTTGGAGATCCTTTACTGATATCAGAGCAAATGTAGTCCAGGAGAAACTTGGGAGTCTTTTTGCCTCACAAGCACGGTAAAATATGTTATAATTAGTATTAATTTCCAACTTCTTATATATGAAGGAGGCCACAGGGGACATCAGTTAGAAACTGTTGAAGTTTGACTGTATCTTAGTCCATCTGCGAGGGATTGTCTTTAGTTAAGTGATTTGGGAAAACTCATCTTAATTTTGTATAAAATATTGTCCTAAACAGAGCATTTAGAAGTGTAAAATAGAGAGAGAAAGTTGAACAGTGGCATACATGCATTAATTCATTGGTCTCTGCTATTGTCTATGGATATAGTGTGACACCTTGCTTCAAGATCTTGTCACCCTGAAGTCTTTGTAATGATGAACTGTAATTTGGGGTTATAAGCCAAAAACCCCCTGTGATCTCTTAAATTGTCTTTGGCAGTGTATTCAGTCATATCATTTTGACTTCTAGATAACAAATGGGAACACTTTAATAAGTACATGCTTAATGGAGTTGGAAATGGTATACTCCAAAGAATATTGAATAGCCTGCTCTTTGAGACAGGGAGGGCATACTGACACAATGAAGTCAGAGTATGTTTTAGATAGAAATAAGATATTTCAATTCTTTTTTTATTAGATATTTTCTTTATTTACAGTTCAAATTTTATCCCCTTTCCTCATTTCCCCTCCAAAAACTGCCTATCCCATCCTCCTCCCTCCCCCTGCCCACTAACCTACCTACTCCTGCTTCCCTGTTCTGACATTCCTCTATACTTATGGAGCCTTCACAAGACCAAAGGCCTCTCCTTTCATTGATGTCCCACAAGGCCATCCTCTGCTACATATGTACCTAAAGCCTTGAGTCCCTCCTTGTGTATTCTTCGGTTGGTAGTTTAGTCCCTGGGAGCTCTGGGGTTACTGGTTGGTTCATATTATTGTTCCTCCTATGGGGCTGCAAACCCTTCAGCTCCTTGTGTCCTTTCTCTAGCTCTTCCATTAGGACCCTGTGCTCAGTCCAATGGATGGATGACTGTGAGCATCCACTTCTATATCTGTCAGGCACTGACAGAGCTTCTCAAGGGACAGCTACATGAGGCTCCTGTTAACAAGCACTTGTTGGCATCCACAATAGTGTCTGGAGATATTTCAATTCTTACTATATGCAGATAGGAACTAGGGAAAGAGATGATAGGTGCTTTTATCAATCTCAGATATGTGTGTAGGAAAATGAGCAGGAGATCTAAGCCTCAAAATCCAATTTCTTTCCTGTAATGCAGGTATAAGAACTATTTACCTGATAAAGCAATCTTCTGCTACATATCCAGCTAGAGCCATCGATCTTCTCATGTGTACTCTTTGTTTAGTGGTTTAGTCCCTACTTATCAAGTATCAATGGGAAGGGAGCCACTTGGTCCTGTGGAGGCTCAATGACCCAGCATAGGGGAATGCTAAGGCTCTGAGGTGGGAGTGGGTGGGTAGGGGAGCCCCCTCATAGAGGCAAGGAAAAGGGGATGAGATAAGGGGTTTGTGGAGAGGAAACTGGGAAGGGGAATAACATTTGAAATGTAAATAAATAAATTAACCAATAAAAATAAGTAAGTAGATAAATAAATAAATAAATTAGAACTGTTTGCTTTGGTGTTTCAGTGGGTGCAAATGCTAATCTTGACTATGAACTCAACAGCTGCAAACAGGAACCTCAACTGAGCAATTTCCTACTTTATGCTGCCCCATGGGTGGCACACCCATGACTAGTAAAATGTGGTAAGAGCCATGAAGCCAGCACATCCGTTGACAAAGTCCCGCAAAGCTGAGCCAAATGCTGTATTAGCCATTGTGATGTCTTTCACCTTGGGTTTCTGAACTCTAAGAGTTTCATATTTACTAAGGTGAATACTTCTAGTGGAATATGATGCTGTTGTGCTGGAAGCATATGAAAGTTAACAGATATGCCAGAACTTTGAAAAAAAATTTCTTAGTCACATTAGGAATTGTCCATGAGTCTTTGTCCAATGCCATAATATCATACATTAAACAAATGGGGAATGGAAATGTATGTGCATGATTGAATTTGGGCCTTCTGTGCCCTTGGTATTTATACTGAGAGAAAGATATATCCAAATGGTAAGAGGTTTACATTTGTAGTCATGAGTAACATAGCCACTGACAGTCATAGCGCCTAGTAAGTCAAGCAAAGACTAATTAACATACATTATGTGAGAGGGAAATCAGTGTTTATTATTGTATATTGTTGTGTATTATTGGCTATGGCTTGGGCTGTAACAAAAGAGTGCTAGACAAACAATTGTTGTAAACTATTGTGATACTGTTAAATGAAAACTTAAAATTAATAGTAGCTGTGGAGCTAGTTTCCAGCCAGCAAATGAGTGGAGATAGAAATTTGAAAAGTCATTAAAGTATAAATGAGTGTCAATGCTGTCCCTTCAGTTCCCTGAGAAGGTAAGGATTTACCCAGTGAAGCAGCAAACTTAAATATAAACATGTTTCCATGAAGTAATGCAGAATGATTTTCAAGAAAGAAGGTATATAATGTATCTCACCTTTTTGCAAATACACATCAAATTTGTTAATATTTTTTAAAGTTCTGTTGCCTGGCAAATCTTGGTAGGCTCATCAGTGTGGCATGGTCTTTCAAACCAATTGTCGCTAGATGTTGCCGAACTGGAAGGTAGTTAAAATACCATAAGCCAATGGGACAGAAAGAATAAGAAGCCGTGATACAACATAAGTGTAGAGTCATACCCAAGAGGTCCTATTTTGATCTGTTGAAGTGTAGTCAACTTGCAGATATGTGATAAAGGGATACACTCTTATTAATGTATGCCACTGGATGTAATTTCAGTTCTGTAAGTTGGTAACTAAAATGTGCTTTGAAGAATTGATAGTGTGACATGCCAGACAGAGATCTCTGCCTCCTCGTAAGTTACCATCACTCTTTCCTACTCACTGTATGCCTCTTAAATTTCTACCTATTCATAGTCCTGGTCACAAGACCAGAAATTCACATAAAGTCCCCTAATGAATATCTTCACTTAATCTTTGATAAGTCAGATAAAATGTTAAAATTTCAGAGGACACCCTTCTACCTTACACAAGTTGTGCATGACAAACGTTTTTACACGGATTATCATCCCGATCAATAACGCTGAAACATTTCAAGAAGCTCACCGTTGTCGTCTGCTTCTCTACACGTTCTTTCCCACAAACACTAGTGGGTACT
Source organism: Montemys delectorum (assembly GCA_019843815.1). Classification (NCBI taxonomy): domain Eukaryota; kingdom Metazoa; phylum Chordata; class Mammalia; order Rodentia; family Muridae; genus Montemys; species Montemys delectorum. The sequence continues at coordinate 24,446 of JADRCD010223454.1, forward strand.
TTGAAAGCTAGGACCAAGCCAAAGTCCAGACAAAGAACAGTTTTTTGGTGGTTTTAGCAGAAAGGTAGCATTGCTTATTGCTGATCGCTTAGCATATAGGAACCGGCTCCCAGGGCATTTCTACTTCTATAGCCCTTAGATTTATTGTTTCTAGAACACTGAGACTGATAAATGTACTGGAATCTCCCTCTACTTAGACTTATCTTGGCTTTAGTATCGCTTCCTCATCTCATCTTCTGCTGTAGCACAGAATTTACTCTATTTTAAATACAAAAGTATTAATCTCTTATTGGTCACTTTATTTATTTACATTTCAAATGTTATCCCCTTCCCAGTTTCCCCCTCTACAAGCCCCCTATCCCACCCCCCCCTCACCTGCTTCTATAAGGGCGCTTCTCCACCTATCCACCCACTTTCACCTCACTGCCCTAGCATTCCCCCATGCTGAGGCATCAAGTCTTCATAGGACCCAAGGACCTCCTCTCCCACTGATGATAGATAAGGTCATCTGCTGCATATGCAGCTGGATCCATGGGTCCCTCCATGTGTATTCTTTGGTTGGTGGTTTAGTCCCGGGGAGCTCTGGGGAGTCTGGTTGGTCAATATTGTTGTTCTTCCTATGGAGTTGCAAACCTCTTCAGACCCTTCAATCCTTCCCCTAACTCCTCCATTCCAGTCCCCATGTGCTTAGTGTGATAGTTGGCTGTGAGTATCTGCATCTGTACTGGTAAAGCTCTGACAGAACCTCTCAGGAGACAACTATATCAGACTCATTTCAGCAAGTACTTAGCATCAGCAATAGTGTCTGAATTTGGTGGCTGCATATGGAATGGCTCTGCAAGTGGGGCAGTCTCTGGATGGCATTTCCTTCAGCCTCTGCTCCACTCTTTGTTCCTATATTTCCTTTAGACAGGAGAAATTCAAGACTAATATGTTTGAGATGGGTAGGTGGCCCCCTTCCTTAACAGGAGGCTATGCTTAACCTCTGGATATAGTCTCCACAGGTTCTCTCTCCCCTTTGATGGGTATTTCAGCTAATGTCATCCCCATTAGGTCCTGGGAGCCTCTTGATTTCTTCACATCTTGGACTTTCTGGTGACTACCCCAAGCTACCCATCCTCCATTGCTACACTCCTCCTTTCAATTTCCTGACACTCTGTACATCTTCCCTGTCTCCTCCCACACATAATCCTGCACCCCATCCCACCTCCTTCTCTCTTCCTCCCAAGTCCCTCTTACCCTCTACCTCTTGTGATTATTTTGTTCGCCCCTCTAAGTTATACTGAAGCATCCATACTTTGGTCTTCCTTCTCCTAACATTTGAAATGTAAATAAATAAAATAATCAATAAAAAAAATTGTAAAAAAGATATCTGCTAATGATGGCTAATCATCAACTTGATGGGATTTAGAATGAACATAAAAACAAAGCTCTGGGCATATCTATATTTATTTAATTAGGTTAATTAACATAGGAAAACTTAGCCTAAGTGTGCATTAACATACTATGACCTAGAGTCTTAGACTGAATTTAAAAAAAAAGGAAAGTGAGCTGAGAACAAGTGGTCATCACTCTCTACTCCCTGACTTCAGCTGGAATGTGACCAGGAGACATCTGCTCCCGCTGCCATGTTTTCCTTGCCATGGTAATTTGTATCCCCTTTGTATTGTGAGCCAAAACACACTCATTTTCCTTAGTTTTCTCCTTGTTGGCTGTTTTATCATTGCAATGGGAAAAGTATGGGAGTCTGTATTCCTATATTTGTCATGGCTTCATTGGCAATGGCAAAGGCATGGCTCAACAAGCAACGAATGGATAAACAAAATGTGGTACATATACATAATTTTACTCATCCATAAAGAAGAAAACAATCTATAGTCCTCAAGGGAAATAAGTGAGCCTAGATATATCATATTGAATGAAATAAACCATTCCCATAAAAACAAAAACTACACTATTGTCATGTAGTAGTGACAACACACTGAGTAAATGATAGTATTTTGAATATGAGAAATAGTAGCCCCCTTTTATACCCAGAGAATTAGACCATAAGAGATTTCACGATTTATAGATATACATATAAAGATGTAGGTTTTTATATAAGGTAATGCCTGAAGACTGAGATATCAACATATAGGGGAATCACGTGGGTCCCATAGCCATGACATATTAACCAGCATCTGAATGGATGAACCATTGTATATTATTTACATTGCATCTTCAGGTCAGGTAAATCTAGGATAAAAACATAACAGCTCAAAAATAGGTACATCAACTTAAGCAAGAAATTATTCCTGTACCTCAGGAGTCATGCAAGCAAAGGTGGGTGAGTTATTGTGTGGGGGTGCTGTGAACATATGTTTCTTAGAAGTCTTTTACCAATGACATCTGTGGGTTTGTTTCACATGTACTTTCAATAGTTTGATTGCAGGTGTTTACAATCTACAGTTGTAATCATGAGTCTACAACAATAACTTCTATTTAACTAAGCTCAAGAGTTATCTTTGCCATACACTGTGTTGAAAACTCACTGGAAGGGTAGAGTATAAATCTTGTATAAGTGAAATAAAATATTCATGCAGCTCTACATGGAGAACTGACTTAGGAAATAATATGGCACAAACACATGTATCTACCAAGGTGACTTTCATATATTCCTGGTCAACTTTGAGTTATGTGTATCAAAAGAGCTGTCTTTATTTAACAGGAAAATGAAATCTAATTTAACTGGTAACACTGGCGTGTTAGTCAGTGCCACCCAGAGAAATAGAAACAATGGATGCATAAGAAAAAAATTTTATCTTGGAAAATAGCCATATTTGTTGAATCATCTGTTTCCCCTTTCTGCAATCAGTCAACTGCTTTGGATTTTGAAATTGAGCTGCCATCAATGGGATGTGCTGAACACCACTTACATTAGAGGTAAAAGACAACAGCCCTGCTCTAGCAGCCCAGTTTGGGTTCTGGAGCAGCCTTCTTGGAAAAGAATGTCTTCATTGGGATACATTTGCTTTCTTTATGTTTCTTTACTTCTTATGGAAATTACTCAATTTTTCCTAACATTTATACAAAGGAAAAGGGAGATACCTTTTTTAAAAATGACTGTCCAGATTTTGAAGGTGGGGAAGTCCAGTTATTGGGGGCTGGCTAAAGATACAAGAAGAATCCCCAAGCCATGTGTTGATACTTCCACCCTGCTCAGGATGGAAGACAGACAGAAGTCTAACATGCCTGCCCTCCGAGAGGCTCAACAAGCAAATGACTGAAGGTATTTACATTCAACCAATGGACAGGAACCAGGGACCTCTGTGGCTTAATTAGGAAAGTTCTGTGGCAGAAGTTCTGGAAGAGAGCAACCACATAGGAAGACCAAGATCTCTCAGACACTGAGCTACCAACCAAGCAGGAAACATTAGCTGGTATAAGACCCCTGACACATATACACCAGAGGATTGCCTGGTCTGGACTCAGTGAGAGAAGCACCTAACCCTAAAGAGACTCGAGGCCCCAGGGAGTAAGAAGGTCCTTGTTGAAGTGGGGACATCCTCTTGCAGAAAGGGGATAGGAGGAATGAGATGAGGAATTGTTGGAGGGCAGATCGGGAGAGAAATAATGACTGGACTGTAAAAAAGAAATTAAAGATAATTCTAAAAAAAAAAAAAAAGTAACAGTGGCAAAAGAAAGAAAGAAAAGAAAGGAAAGGGAGGGAAGGAAGGAAGGAAAGAAGGAAGGAAAGAAGGAAGGAAGGAAAGAAGGAAGGAAGGAAAGAAGAGAGAGAAATAAAAGGAAAGGAAAGGAAAGGAAAGAAAAGAAAAGAAAAGAAAAGAAAAGAAAAGAAAAGAAAAGAAAACGGTAAGGCAATAGCACCAATATACCATTATAGAGACCTGTTAACTGAGGGTTCCTACCATGGATTCTAGAATAGAATGTACTTAATAGAATCGTAATAAAAACGATGAAAAGAAATGAGGCCTTAATTCACCAAATCCTTGGAGGTAGAAGAAAAGTCGAGAATGATGTTCTCTAGGTGTAAGAGTTCATGTTTTCTCTATTTTGAGCAGATTGGGGCCTTTCATTTTGTGCTTTGCTATCATTTCCCTATAAATATATATGTCTGCCCTTTGCTTGTCCAAGTGTTCCATTTAGACATAGTGATTTGTACTGACTTCAGTTTTACAACTGAATTTCTCTGAGATAGTTCATGCCTTGAGTCTTACCCATGTTTATTAATATGAGTGGCCTTTTGAGTCAGTGCTGTAAGGAATTGTTTAGACTTTGAGGCTATTTGAATTTAAATAATGTGTTCAGATTGAGACTCTGACATACAATCGTGGGAAATGACAGAAGTTCCAATCTATCCTATAAGTTTGTGCATATGTTGAAAAATGAATCCTCTAATTTTAGGCTAATGGTATTTCGTGGGAGGTCTTTGAAGTTAGTTAGATGAGATCACAATACAGAAACTCCATGAGAGCATTGGGAGCTTTATAAAAAGAGACACAAGCTGGTTCTTTTGTTCGTCTTCATGTTGTTATTGCATATGTTATTATTGTACATCAAGAAAAATCCAAGTAAAGGCTGAACAAATGCTAGACCTTTCTGTGTATATTACTATTAGTTAAAGTAGTAGAAGAAAATCTAAAACATTACCCAAAGACTATCATAGAATCTAGAGGAACTCTTATCCCAGGCCACTAGAAGTCTATTTTACCTTCAAATCACTTACTATCCCGATAAACTTGTCTATAACTTCCTTGCTTCAATCTCTTCAAGGTAATCATCAATCATTTGGTCTTTCTTTGATTTTCATATTTCCTGTGACTACATACATTAAACATGTATGCATTTAAAAATTCATGTCTCCTACTTTTAATCCATTTATTACCTATTCAATAGCAATGCTAAAGTTTCAAATCTGTACTAGGTGAGGGGGGAAGCTTGGTCATTTTCTCTCTTTCTTCATTTACTAATTTCTCACACTCTACCCTCCTCTCTCCTGTTTTTCTCTTTCTGTCCTTCATTCCTTACCTCCCTCTATTTTGTTCTTTTCTTCTTGTTTTGGTTTGATTTTTATGGTGGTGTAAAGAATTAAAGCCAGTGCTTCAATCATACTAAGCATTCCCTGCATCACTGAGCTCCACCACAGCCCCAGTCCGTAGAGAAAAGAAAATGAAGCATTGCGTGTAAGAAGACCAGCTAAGTAGACGTGGGACCTTACTTAGTTATTGTAATAATTTGCACATGATCTATAAAGATTTACTATTCAGAATCTACTATTTTGAAATTAGGGATGGCTAAAATATTTGGACCCTAGCTTTAAAATCTCACTAAAAAAATTTGGATTTGCGTTTTCAGTATAACTCTTGAAAATAAACATTGTTTTGATGCATTCTTTCATCCAAATGTTCAAACAATCAGAATTGGAAAGAATGTTGTGGTTTGATTCTCTCATTTCCATACCATCCAGGTGTCCCTTTGGTGAAAATGTCATGAATATATTCCTGAATGATGTATCAAAAGTAAGGATTCCCCATGATCCAATAGTTTAAAATATTTATTACATACCAATTAATGATACCTTATATTTAAAACCCTGATAGAACTATGTGTCATTTAGGTGAGAGATAGTATAAAACATTCATAATCTCTAGAAAATATAAACTAAAATATATTGGTAAGAATAAAATGTTAATTTTTGCAATTTTTATATTTTGACTTTGGTTCAAAAATTGCAACTATAATGTATGTACTCCAATATACTGATATGTGATATATTATAGTGATACACATAGATATATGGAGTGTAGTGATATGTGATACTGTGTTTGGAGGGAGCTGGATTTGAGTATTCAAATTTCCAGTGAAGAATGATTAGAAGAAGCTGAAGTTTCCCTCGTTTCAAGTAAATCAGCTTCAATGTGGAACTTAAACATAAGGCTGTGGTAAAAATAGTTCCTCCATCAAAATAAGGATATAAAAATTTAAAAATCGGAAAGCACAGTTTTGGGCTTCAGATCAAAATGTGGTCCAGACCAAGGGAAGGATGATTCCTATCTTAGAGACCTTCCCTGTAGCCGTGATGAAATACCCTGAAATAGTAGTTTAAAGACGGAAGTGCTTCATGTTGACGCACGGTGGGACAGTACACTGCCTTTTACTGAAAGCAGGGTAGCAAGAGCGTAAGACATGTGGTCATCTAGGAGTTACACAACCAGGAAGAAGAAAGAACTGAATGCTTTGCTTCCTGTCTTTGTCCTATTCAATTCGGAACTTGGGTCCAGGAAATGGCGCCTCCCACTTTGGAGGCGGGTCTTCTCACCTCAAATTGCCAAATTATAGTAATCTCTCACATATTTGGCTAGGGTCAAACCTAAGATACTTCTCACCTTTGTGTCTGGAACCTTGTTGCTAGGTGAGATCTATTCCCCCACCACTCCCAGATCTCTACAGTGGGGACAGAACAGAAGCTTTTGATGGATAAGAGTTTGGAACTGAAAATGATGGCCCACGACCTTCCTCAGAAAGCTGTGCTCTATTTCTATACTAGTTGTGATACTTTGAATGAAAATGGTCCCTGTGGGCTAATATCTTTAAATGATTGGCTGGAATTTGGGGAACTATTTGGGAAGGGTTTGAAGGTGTGGGAGTGGACTTTAGGTTTCAAAAGAGTAATGGCATTATCAGCATGCTGTCTGCCTCCGGCTTAAAGCTCTGGCGTGTGAGCACTCAGTTGGTCTTCTGCTACGTCTTTGGTCCATCATCGTAGACTCTAAATCTCCAGAATAATAAGCCTATTTAATTTCTATCTTTTATATTTTGACTTATTCATGGTCTTTAAAACAACAATACAAAAGTAACTAACACATCAATATAACCCTTGCAGCTGTCTGAATACATTTGACACCCATGGACTCGCATCTTTGAATGCTTGACCCGCACTATTAGGGGTGTGTCATTATTGGAAGAGGTGCAGCCTTGTTGGAGGAAGTGTGCCGCTCTCGAGGTGGGCTTAGAGGTCCTATGCTCAACTTCCACCCAGTGCATAAGAGACAGTATCCTCAGGGCTGCCTGGGGATCAAGATGTACAAGTCTTGGATTCTTTTCCAGTACCATGCCTCTGCCGTTCTTGCTATGATGAGAATGAACTGAAACTCTGAAACTGTAAAGCAGACCTAATTCAATATTTTCCTTCATAAAATTTCCCTTGGATGGTGTTTCTTCACAGCAAGGGAAACCCACACTGAGGCCACTCTATAATCTCACTTGACTAGTCACGCTACTTTTGCTCTGTGCAGTCTTATAGAATATATCAATAAACGATTGCCAAATGGGGTCATTTCAAAGAACTGGCTCCATTTCTATCTCTAAGCATCCTATCAGGAGCTTGCTTCTGACTGAACTGGTTATCATGGCAGAGCCCTAGGTGACTTTCGCTGCCTGAGCAATGAGGCTGGGCAAGGTGCTAGGTATCATCCAGAGTTTGTACATTTCTTTCTTGCTGATGTCCTGTCCCATTGCTAAACTTGCCATAAAAAGAGGTATTCATTTCCTTATAATTCTGCATCTTAAAAGCCTACAGTCAAGGTGTAAACAGACCTACTCTCTTTAATTGTTGATTACATTTTCTCCTTCTTTCTTCACATATGATCTTCCTTAGTATGTGTATTCTTCACTTCTTTCAGCAAGCCAGTCATTTTTGATTAGGACCTGCCCCAATGATCTTAAGTGATCTTAATTTCCCCTTTAAATATGCTATAATATAGTCACATTCTGAGTACCAGGGTGTAGCATTGACTTATGTCCCAGATACAATTCATCTATAACATCTCTACAAACATCGTCTTAACTTTCTCCAGGATTCTTTTTTTTTTTTTTCTGCTTCTTGTGTCATGTAGGATTAGGCACACTGAAGGTCTATTCAGCTTTCCTAGTGTACTTCCTGTTCACAGTCTTGTCATGAATCAAAGTCCATGGCTTCATATTTAGATCTAGCAGCTCTCAGGATACCCAGTTATGCCATGCCCACTCTACTCCAGTAAAGTCTGCGTGTCAGGCAGAGGCGTACAACTTTAAAGGGAGTTTGCTTCCTGGGTATTCAGTCAGTCACTGGCATCTCCTAACTCAGATGTGTTCCAGATTAGTCTTTCCAATAGTCAGCATGCCTTCTTATTCAGGCATAAAGGTGCCCCAAGAAATGATCGTAAATAGTTAAAACTAAGATTAAACATTGTTCCTTGGCCAGCACAGTGTTCCAATACATCCTAATTTATTACCAAGCCATCATTAGCTTGGAATTTCTCACAAGGAAGCTGCCTTATCAGACAGGGTGTCCTCAGAGTTAGGAATAGAGGTCAGGCACCATTACTTACTGTTAACATAGTTAGAATTCTCAGAGCAGTCCCACAGAAGACAGAACTGTTTTACATGCCAGAGAGTAATTGAAGGGCTTCTCTCACTTAAGGACACTCTCAGGAACTGCTAGATTGGCCTGGTGCTTGCCTTCTCCAGACCCAGAGAATTAGATTGGGACTGCCAAGATAACCCCAGTGGGAAGGGCACCACTGTTCTTCTGCTTCACACCTGGATGTCTGATCTTACTGACCTTGATGTGACTGTCACTTGTCTATGTGACTTCTGTCTTGCTGTCTGATCTTACTGACCTTGATGTGGCCCTCACCTGCCTATGTGACTTTTGTCATTCACCCAGTTTTCTGTATTCTACATAAGCCTGGTTTTCACTTTGTGCAAAAACATTCAGATTCGAAATTTGGGCATTCGAAAGAGAGCATTCGAGCTTCGAGCCTCACGCAGTCTGCAGCCTGGGCCGGGGGGTGGGTAGGGACAGGGGGGTGCTGCACCTGTCCAGAAGAGGTGGCTGCTTTAGACCCAGTGTGTTTCAGGTGGCCTCAGATGTACCTCCACTGCTGAGCTGCCAGATTTTTCATTTCTCTTTTGTAATGACTGTAATATGGCATTTTTAAGAATTACACTCAAACTCAGCATTTCCTTGTGTCGACTCTGTTTGTCTCTTGCCAAATTTTTTGCCCACCTGACCAGAACTCTCATCCTGTGGAACAAGAAGTCCTCACAGCAACCCAGTCTGTGGCACATTAAGTCATAGAGGGCCAGCATCTAACTTTTTAAAAACATTATCACTACATTTGCACAGAGTACTAGACCATACCTAAATGAGTTTAGATGAATTTAGCATCTTCTGCTCCATACTGGTAAAATCTGCTCCATGTCTCTCTACAGTAGTTTTCCCTATTTTCCTATTATCCTGTTCATTTGGATAGATAGGGGATGAGCCAGAGAGAGGAATTGCCTACTATAACCTAACTTATTCACAAAAGAAGCTCAGACTTAAGTCTGGGACATTCAATTTGAGATTTCTCTTCTTACTATTCTTTTCATTTGCTCTTTCCTTCCTTCTGTTTTGGAGTAGATAATTGGAATCATTGTCTCACATATGCTAAATTCATGCTCACAGTTAAGCTACTAACCCAGTTCAACCTCCACCATAGGTTTATTTTAAACAGCTTAACTACTGTATACTGCCAAGCTTTCGCAATAAGTTAACTTCAGAAAGAATAAAAATAGTGTGTCAAAGCACTCAGAATCAACCACCCCTTTGCAGCCTTACGATGGATCAAGACTATAAAGGAAAAAAAAAAACTTGTCATTACTCCTGCTTGCTCTCCAACATTACATCTGATTTCACAAGACACAGGAACAGTCAGCTGCGTGATTTACATACATCCAAGAAGATTTTCATTACAATCATGTTGAAAACCGAGAATAACCATTAGATGACCACAGTCAAAACTTAGTATGTGTCCTCACATTCTCATAAATAATGTGTTGTCTTTCCATCACTGCAAAGACTTTCCCAAGATTTCCAGTGTTAAATTTTCATGTCCTAAAAATGGCCTTATGCAATAGCATGGAAAGCCACATATTTATATTTTATATATATAAAATTCTGGGTATATGCATGTTTGTGTTTGTGTGTATATGTGTGTTTGTGTGTGTGTGTGTGTGCATCATTGTACACACACAGAGACAGTACTTTTTAAATCTCTATTTATTACTACTTAACTTACATTTCCAATTTGCATAATATTGACATACAACTGCAGTTTCGGGTTCGGATTCACTCAGTACTCTTCCCCACCCACTTCTTCTCTTCCAACTCTTAAAACTTCCTGAAATGCTTACACCAAGCAAAATTTTTCTTGGTAAAATAACTTATTCTCAAGACTGAACTTCTGTACATTTTGGCCTTGGATTTCCTCTTGTGCTCATGGAAGGAAGTGAGAAATTTGTGAATGGAGAATCAAAATATAATTGTGTGGCTATGTTCTTTAATGACCCATAAATTTTACTGCCTTGGTCCCTAGAACAGATTTAGTAGAATATTGTGAGACCTTTAAGAGGAGGTCTCAGGTGGCTTGGGGCATGCCTCTTATGGTTACTGTGGCTCTGTGTTCCATTTTTTTCTCTATTTGTAAAGTTGTCGTGGGCATTCCTTACTTTGCCACTATTTCCCTACTGCTATTGAGCTGCCTTCCCACAGGTCCAATATCAAATAGACAACTGATAAGTTATAAAACTGTAAAACATCTCTTTATAGCTATAGAAATTTTATTCCTAGTAATTTTATTGTTAGAAAGCTTTCTAACACAGATGCTGTCCTTTGATTCTAAAGTTTTGTTTTATGACCTTTATAAGCAGCTTACAGCACTATTTTGAGAGACAATTTAATATTAGAAGGTTGAAGTGAAATTTTCTGGTTTCTTTGAAGACTCAGTTATATCATGTGATATTTCCCTGGAAGTTGTCTCATAAGAGGATGCTTTGTTGATGCATACATGTGGGAGAATAATTTACTGAGAAAAAACATGTGGTGTTTTTCTGGAAGCTGTCTTGTGAAAGGGCATGTGGTATTTTGCTGGAACAGGTACTTGAAAGGACATGTGATACTTGAAAACAGTATAAGTATAACCCAAGCATACAGTGGACAATGCTCTTATATTGGATTGACTTGCAACACTTCTCTGGTCTTCACTCAAAATGCTCTCACATTGCTTTGCCTTGCGATTCTTCATTGATCTTTGCCATGACTTCATAGAGAGAAATGTACCTGAGAATTTCTCTTGGGATTCCAGCTCCATTTTGCCACTTCCACACGTTCCTGCCAAATTTGGTGAAGCCTTGAGGTTTCTTCAGGAACAAGCTACTTGATCAGATTTGGTCTTTGCCTATTAGACTGGATTGCAGCTACAGATTTGTGTTTGATATTTTAGATGGGACTACTGATATCCTGAAAAGGAAGACTGGAATTTCCCCCATGGAATTGTTTCTAAACAGGTCCACAACCCCACATTTCCTACTAACTTTTTTCCCACTATCTCTGACACTTGGGCTAGAAGGGAGGTTGAAGCATTTAAGAACCCTTATTAAAGAAGGTTTTGAAAAATCGAAGCCTACAGGAGATGGAGTTAGGATGAGATCTGTGCCTCTGAAGTCACAACTTAGCAAAAACAGTCATTCCTGTTCCTACTTCATACCCACCATTAAATAAGCAACTTTTATCTACCATCTGCTCCTAGAACATGAGGATGAACACAGCAGCACTGCAAAGGAGCTAGTCAACCATATTCTGAGCCCCTGAAACTGTTGGCCAAAGAAATCCTATCTCATTCAGAGTAATTGTGATAGGTATTCACCACAACAAAAATAAGACAAGAATTTATAATTATATCCACAGCTATGTTCACATGCTGCTGGTCCACATCCAGGTTCATATCCACATCTATGTCTAGATCTGTATACACCTTTAAATTGATGCCCATCCCCATATGTCTATTCAGGTATTCTAGTAAAAGTCAAATTATACATGGCTCAAGAAAGTGACTAATACACTTTCTATTTCAGAAATACTATATGACAGGCACTAAAGAAGCACTTTATAGCTCTGACTCATGTGGATATACAACCCAGGTAAATGTTTTTCTTATACTATATCATAGACAGAGACACAAAGAACTACAAAGCCCCTTAAAAACAATGACTAGAGCTGTGGTTCAAATTCAGGTAATTGGATTGCGGTAACGGCTTCAACATTACTTTTCTCAGACACCTTGATCTCTCCTATGAGCTTCCTCAAGTTATGTCATGGGGTACTGGGGAGAGTGGAGTGAGAGAAGAGGTATTTTTTTCTTCTCCTGGACTTCTTCAGTTTCCTCCACACATGAGAAATCCTTTCTTTTCCCAAGGCTGTATACATAGAACCTGAGTTTCTGACAAATCCCACATATTCATCAATTTACAAGGTATTTCAGTAACTTGGGCAATTTCAGTCACACTGAGAAATTCACACATGAAGCAAATGTTTATGGGATACAACCAGAAGTTGCTATAAAAACATGTATATCATTGGTGGATAAAAGAGACTACATGCCTGCCTGTGTATAACTTAGATTTACAGGATATTTACAATGAACTAGAAGTAGACACTAGTGTGGATACCAACAAGTGCTGGATGACAGGAGCCTGATATAGCTGTCTCCTGAGAGGCTTTGACAGTATCCGACTAATACAGTAGAGGCTCACAGCCATCCACTGGACTGAGTACAGGGTCCCCAATGAAGGAGCTAGAGAAAGGACCCAAGGAGCTGAAGGATTTACAGTCTCTTAGGACAAACAACAATATGAACTAACTAGTACCCTCAGAGCTCCCAGGAACTAAACCACTACCCAAAGAGTACACATGGTGGGACTCATGGCTCCAGCAGCATATGTATAGCAAAGGATGGCCAAGTTGGTCATCGATAGGAGGAGAAGCCCTTGGCCCTGTGAAGGTTCTATGCTCCAGTGCAGGGGAATGCCAGGGCCAATAAGCAGGAGAGGGTAGGGTGGTGAACAGGGGGAGGGGGGAGGGAACAGGGGTTTGTTTTAGTTTTTGAGTTTTTTTTTAATTTAATTTTTTTAAATTTTTTTGGAGGGGAACCTGCAAAAGGAGATATTGTAAATATAGAAAACATCTAATAAAAAAAGAACATGTGTATCACTGGTGGGTAAATTAGACTACAAAGCTGCCTGTGTGTAAGTTAGATTCTACTAGAAAATTGAAGTAGTAAATACATATGTAAGTAGCATACTATCTCAAAAAATGATAGATAGTAGGATTAAAAATAAAATCTATCTGCTATCTATAAGAGCCTCAGCTTTAAAGATATGCTCCACTTTAATGTTAAAGGATAGAAAATATATACTAATCAAACAGGACTCGGAAGTAAGATGACATCACTATCCCATTAGCTAGCAAAAGATACTTCAAAAAAAATTACTAAGACTAGAGAAATAAGATTTTATTCTAATCAAAATAAAAATAACCAGTTGATAATAGTTAATAATGATTGATAACTATATATATAATCTATAGTATACACACACACACACACACACACACACACACACATATATGTAACTCTGGCATACCCAATCTAATAAAAACCAAAATTCTGGAATTAGTGACACAGAATGAGCAACTTATTAGTAATAGGTGATTAGACTTGAACTCCTCTCAACAGAATGGAGTTAATATCTAATAATGTAAACCTAGGCAAGTACCTAGGCTAGTCAAATTGTCAAAATGTGAAGGAATTAAGAGACTGTGAAGTGTCCAAAGACTAGTGATACATCTGCACTTACACATAGTGCTCAGGGTTTATCATGGAAGAGAGGTGGAAAGATTATAAGATTTTAAAAACCAGATATGCTGGTTTTTAACAAAAATGCTGTTAGATAGAGTCCTCTAGACAAGATGAAGAAATTGCATTTATGAGTTTGCATATGATTGTCTCAAAAGACCACTATAATGCTAACAATGTTGACTTGCCTACTCAGAGCAAATGGTCCTATTCTTTGTGAAGGATCTCATCTTAGTTACAGGTTAGTGGCTGCTGAGAAACCAGGAGTAGGTTTCCTTCACAGATCTTCCCTCACATGAATTTTCCAATTTAAAATAAGTAGTCCTGAACATATCAATATCCAAAGCAAAAGTAAATAGATTTAGTAATGTGTGTGTGCCCATGTGCTCAAGGCTCTTCCACACTTTCTTTTCTTTTAGTCTCAGTGTATCTGATTTTATGTGGAGGTCCTTGATCCACTTGGACTTGAGCTTTGCACAAAGAGATAAGTAGGTCGATCTTGCATTCTTCGACATGCTGACTGCCAGTTGAACCAGCACCATTTGTTGAAAATGCTGTTTTTTTTTTTTCCACTGGATGGCTTTGGCTACTTTGTCAAATGTCAAGTGACCATAGGTGTTTGGGTTCATTTCTGGGTCTTCAATTCTAATTCCATAGATAGACCTGCCTGTCCCAATTGAAATGGAGAAAGGACTGAAGGGTTTTGCAGCCCCATTGGAATAACAATATGAACCAACCAGACCTCACAGAGTTCCCATGGACTAAACCACTAAGCAAAGAGTGAGTACACATGGATTGACCCATGTATAGGAATGCCAGGACAGGAAACCTGGAGTGGGTGGGACTGGGGAGAACACCCTTATAAAACCCTTATAGAGGGAATATGGGTTAAGGGGCTTTTGGAAGGGAAACTTGGAAAAAGGGATAACATCTCAAATGTAAATAAAGAAAATATCTGGGGCTGGAGAGATGACTTAGTGGTTAAGAGCACTGACTGTTCTTCTAGAGGTTCTGAGTTCAATTGTCAACAACCACATGGTGGCTCACAACCATCTGAAATGGGATCCAATTCTCTCTTCTGGTGTGTTTGAAGACAGAGACAGTGTACTCATATACATGAAATGAATAAGTCTTTTTTTAAAAAGCATGAAATAAAGAAAATATCTAGTACAAAAATTCAAAGTCCTGAGTGATCAGAGAAATGCAAATCAAAATGACCCTGAGATTCCACCTTACACCAATCATAATGGCTAAGATCAAAACCTCAGATAACAGCACATGTTGGCAAGAATGTGGAGAAAGAGGAACACTCCTCCATTGCTGGTGGAATTGCATTTGGTACAACCACTGTAGAAATAAATCTAGAGGTTCCTCAGAAATTTGGAAATAGATCTACCTAAAGACCCAGCTATACTACTGTTGGCCATATACCCAAAAGATGCTCTATCATGCCACAGGGGCACATATTCAACTATATTGATAGCAACATTTTTTGTGATAGCCAGAAGCTTAGAAGAACCAGATGTCCCATAAAAGAAGAACGGATACAAAAAATGTGGTTCATTTACAGAATGGAATACTACTCAGCTATTAAGAATGAAAATAACATTTGACTTTTGCAGGCAAAAGTGTATGGAACTAGATAATACCAACCTATGTAAGGTAACTCAGATCAAGAAGGGCATTCATGTTGTCTACTCATTAATAAGTGGATGTTAGCCAAAAAAAATACAGAATACCCAGGACACAATCCACAGATTTCAAGAAAGTTAACAGGCCAAAGGACCCAAATGAGGATGCCTCAATCTCACTTGGGAGGCAGAAGAAAGCAATCACAGGAGTGAGAGGGTGGAGCAAAGGGCCTGTGTGGGAGAGGGTACAGGGAGGGGAAGAGGGGAACATGATGAGTTATTGGGTGGGGGAAACAGGACTACAACCCTGAGGGCCAGCAGAAAGAATGGAAATAGGTGACCTCAGAAAAAACAAAAACAAAAACAAAACAAAACAAAACAAAAGAACATAATCCCTTTTTGTTTTGTTTTGTTTTAAGATTTTTTTAACTTTTATTGCATTATGATGAGAAAAGTTACATGGATTCAATTTATCTGAATTTGTTAACATTTAAAAACATATTTTAAGTAAATAAAATTAAATCACATTCTTGTTTCCCTTTTGTACCCCAACTCCTCCCAGAGACCCCCCTTCAATATCTTCAATTTCTTTTTTGTCATTTTACTTAAAATTCATAAAATATTATAACAATAAAAATAAGTATTATAAAAGTTGTTTGATATAAAACAACAATCAATTTAATAGTCTTATGTAAATGCTCATCTACAGCAATAGTGAAAATACATTTTTCTCAATATAAATTTTAAATAACTCCAAACATATTAACTGTATATTTCAAAATAATACATCACTACTAGTATTTTCTTAAATGAACATAAATATATAAAGTCTTTTTGTTTGTAGGTTAGGGAAGTTTTCTTCTATAATTTTGTTGAAGATATTTACTGGCCCATTGCATTGGGAGTCTTCACTCTCTTCTATACCTATTATCCTTAGGTTTGGTCTTCTCATTGCATCCTGGATTTCCTGGATGTTTTGGATTAGGAGCTTTTTGCTTTTTGCATTTTCTTTGATTTTGTGTCAATGTTTTCTATGGTGTCTTCTGCCCCTGAGATTCTCTCTTCTATCTCTTGTATTCTGTTGGTGATGTTTGCATCTATGACTCCTGATTTCTTTCCTAGGTTTTTTATCTCCAGGGTTGTCTCCCTTTCTGATTTCTTTATTGTTTCTATTTCCATTTTTAGATTCTGGATGGTTTTGCTCATTTCCTTCACCTGTTTGATTGTGTTTTCCTGTAGTTCTTTAAGGGATTTTTGTGTTTCCTTTTTAAGGGCTTTTAGCTGTTTACCTGTGTTCTCCTGTATTTCTTTGAGGGTGCTGTTTATGTCTTTCTTATGGTCCTGTATCATCATCATGATAAGTGATTTTAGATCTGAATCTTGCGTTTCTGGTGTGATGGTGTGTCCAGGACTTGCTATGGTGGGAGAATTGGGTTCTGATGATGCCAAGTGACCTTGGTTTGTGTTGTTTATTTTTTTATGCTTGCCTTCCCACCATCTGGTTATCTCTAGTGCTACCTGTCCTTGCTAAATCTGACTGGAGCCTGTCCTTCCTGTGATTCTGGTTGTGTCAGAACTCCTCAGAGTCAAGCTGTCTCTGTGATCCTGCGATTCTGGAGTCCTGTGACCCTGAGCTTGTTAAAGCATCTGGGAGTGAAGCTTCCTCTGGGTGTTGTGGGACTGGTTGCAGAGCTTGCACCCAAGGTCTGCTCAGGACACCAGCCCGGACAGACCGGAAGGAACCTGAGCCACTGGGCTTGTGGAGTTCCTGTGTGCCTGTGTCCTACTGGTCCCACTTACTCCTGGTGTTGGGACAGATGTTGGGTCCTCCTCACAAGAAAATGCCTCACCACTGGATCTAAAGGAGGCATTTTCTCAAGGGAGTCTCCTTTCTTTGTGATAGCTGCAGCTTATGTCAAATTGACACACAAAACCAGCCAGTACATATGGTAAAATAATAAATGCAGAATAAGTGCAAGTCTGTACAATAAAAGAACCTCTAGAGGTATCACTCTGCCTGATTTTAAGGTGTACTGTAGAGCTACAGTAATAAAAACTGCATAGCATTGCCATAAAAACAAAGATGTTAATGGAATAGTATCAAAGACTCCCCTGCAACACAGGATGAGAAACGATCTTCACCAACTCTATATCCAATGCAGGGCTAATATCCAAAATCTATAAAGAACTTACACACAGCAACAACCCAAATAATCCAGTAAAAATGTGATACAGAGCTAAGCAGAATCTTCAACAGAAGAATCTTGAATGACTCCAAAACACTTACTGAAATGTTCTTTGGGTCTGTGAGACACATCATGGGTATTCTATACTTTATGGCTAATATCCACTTATCACTGAGTCTATACCATTGTGTCCTTTTGGGTCTGAGTTACCTTAATTAGGAGGATATTTTCTAGTTTCATCCATGTGCCTGCAAAATTCATGATTTCCTTGCTTTAATGGCTGAATAGTATTCCATTATGTAAATAAACCTGACTTTCTGTATCCATTCTTCACTTGAGGGACATCTAGGTTGTTTCCAGTTTCTGGTTGTGATGAGTAAAGCTTCTATGAACATAGTGGAGCATGTGTCATTGTGATATGGTTAAGCATCTTATGGGTATATGCCCAGGAGCAGTATAGCTGGCTGTTCAAGTAGAACTCTGGCAGAAGTTTGAGAGGATGCACCTAATCTGGCAAAAACTTGATGCACCAGGTGGGGGGCACATATACCCAGAAGTCCCCACCATCTGAGAGGAGAATAGGAATGATGGGGGAGGGACTCTGTGAGGGAAGGGCTGGGAGGGGTACTATTTGGGATATAAATATATAAAAACTAATTTAGAAAATGAAAAACAAAAGAAAAACAAAGAGTGAATGTTCAATGTCCTTAGTCATCAGGAAAATGAAAATGAAAATGACCCTGAGATTTTTTTTCTCCTGACACTGGTCAGACCTGTTAAGATCAAAAACTCAAGTGATGAGGATGTTCCCAATAGAGAATCCTAAATTAATTCCAGCACACTCCCACAAATTCATGCTTAAATGTATCAGTGACTCACAGATGTAGGGAAAAGGATTTTAGACATTAACACCCAAATTCAAAACCTGACACAGACACTTCTCTTGAATTAAAAATAAATCCATTTGTTCCTCCAACTTCTTCATAACCCCTCATATTGTTGTTGTTTTCTTATCTGTTTTGCCTTAATGAAGCGTGGTCCCCCAACATCTGGAGCAGGGGCTGTCCTTGAGTCTGTTGCTTGCCTGTGGATCCCATTCTCCTAACTGTTCCACCTTGTCTGGTGTCAGTGAGAGAGGATACCCCTGCTCCTCCTGTGACTTAAAATGACAAGGTGGGGTGGTGATACCCATTGGGGGGCTACCCCTTCCCATACAAGAAGACGAGGACAGAATGAGGGAGGAGCTATGAAAGAGAGTAAATGGGAGGGACAGGGCTGATATTGGGATGTTAATTAATTAATGGGTTTTTTTTGTAACAAAGGCCAGGATTGACTTTTGTGTGTAGATGAATATGATCCTGAATTTTTTCCATGTTTTTTTTCTACATTTTACATCTTGATCCCAGCTGCCCCCCCCCCAGTCCTGTCCTTACGTATTCCTTTCCCAATTGCCCCAACCCCCTCTTAGGTATCATCCCACCCTGGGACATCTAGTCCCAGAAGGACTAAGTCCCATTGAGGCCTATACAGGCAGTCCAAGTAGATAAAAATGATACAATGGCAGGCAACAGAGTCAGAGATTCCAGTCATTAGGATACACACCTCCTGAAATCTGGTCTCTGTGTCTGTTTCCATTTGCTGCCAGATGAAGTCTCTCAGGAAAAAATTATGCTGACCCCTGTCTGCAAGCAGAGCAGGGCATCATTAATGGTGTTAGGAGTTGCCTCTCTCACACGAGATGGGTCTCAAGTTGGTCCAATCGTTGAATAACCGTTCTCCCACTCTCTGCTACATCTTTATCACGGCACATCTTGTAGGCAGGACAATTTATGTGTTGAAGGTTTTGAGGGAGGGTTGATGTTCCCCTCCCTACACGGGAATTACCACCTGGCAACAGAAGATGGGCACTCTAGTCTCTATATCCCCCACTGGTAGGAATCCGAACGAGGGTCACCACCATATATTCTAGTTAGCCTCCTGTATCCCAGGTCTCTAGGTAGTCCCAGAGATGTCCCCCACTGATTTCTGTTCTCACCCCCAGCCCTCTTTGGCCCCTCTGTCTGCACACCTGCTCTCCATACCCCTTCCCCTCCTTGCCTCCTCTCCCATCCAGTTCCCTCTCTTCAGCCACCTCTGATGACTGTCTGGTTTCCCCTTCTGGATGAGATTCATGCATCCTCCCTTGGGTTCTCCTTCTTACCCGGTTCCTTTGGGTCTGTGGATCGTAGCACGGTTTTCCTGCATTTTATGGCTGATGTCCACTTACAAGTGAACGCATATTATATGTGTCTGTCTGGGTCTGGGTTTTACCTCACTCAGGATGATGTTCTCAAATTCCATCGATTTGCCTGGAAATTTCATAATGCCTTTGTTTTTAATAGCTAAATAGGATTCCTTTGGGTAGGTCTACATTTTCTTTATCCATTGTTCAGTCGATTGAAATCTAGGTTGTTAAATAAACGATTTTAAATAGGAATATATCAATTGTTCCTCTGATGCAAGCAATTTCAGAGATGTACGAGAACACCTTTACAAAAGTTGTAAACCATATTAAGTTTAGTACATGGTTTGCTTACAAATACACCCCTGTACACATTTTTTAGTCAAGTGTGTTTGCGCTTTCTACATACAGTAGAGTGAACTATGAGCATTTCAGATACTCACATGCTTCTCCACCATTCTTTTATAGAAATAACACTAACCATAACTCTGGCTCATATATCATTGTGCAATACTATAGTAACAAATTCATGTGGCCTGCTTTCTTATACAAAATCAATACCTTCCTTGATAGGATATTCCCTGGGGTACACTTCTTTAACAAGTTTTTGGGTTAGTTAGGCTTGTTTTTTGTTTGTTTTTGTTTCTGTTATTTGTTTTGAGGTGGGTTTTTGAGTTTGTTTATTTGTTTGTTTTTGGTTACGCAAGTAGGAAATACTACCATTTTCTAAAGGCAACTTTAAATAGAAGTGTAACATCTGTCCTCTCAAGGAAACAACTTCAGAGATGTATGAGAGCATGTTTACAGAGTGTTCTAAACAGGACTTAGTTTTTCTTAGAGAAGTGGGGGGTTTATGCACAAAAGGCACTGTGCAATGTCTTTGTCACTTGTGTACTTGTTTCTCTAAGAAGACTTTATTTGCTGTTAAGTCTCAAATACTTACAATGATCAATCATATTTTTCTCTTATTATAACTGTAGCCTTTATTTTAACCCTGCTGTAAGCCTCCTCCAGCTTTAGGGTTCTCTCTTGAAGGTAGCTGAGGGGAAAGAGCTTCAGCGGGGGCAAGACAGCCTTGCAAGATATGAAGGTTGTTTTTATTATAATAATTATTTGTTCTTATTTCCAATCCAAGTTACTTAGCAATGGTAGCTGGCTGGCCTGCCAGTCTGAGTTTCTCTGAGGCCAGAAACTGCAGTCTCTGGCATTTAGCACATCATTGATAAACAGCAGGGGCTTAAGCAAAGGATTAGTTGCTAGGGCTTTTCTCTCCCTTGTCCAGAAGCATCTCCTCTCCCTTGTCACACTGGAGGAAGGTTTGGAACAATAAACTCTTAAGAGTCACTAGCAGAAGAGAATACTTATATACAAGCAAATACAGATAGCCTTATATAAATTCATATGCAAGTTTATGCATACAAATTCATACATCTTCATGCATTCCAGTTGTGCTCAGCAACATATTTTTCTCATAATTACATACTTATACAAACATGTCCATATTTCCATATGCATATGGGGTAAAAGACCAAGTGCTAGTGCAGAACGTACTCACTCTGGATGAAAAATGAACTACAGGAGACAGCTATTTCAGGCTCCTGTCACCCAGCACTTGCTGGCATCCACAATAGTGTCTAGATTTGATGATTGAATATGGGAAGGATCTCCAGGTGGAGCAGTCTCTGAATTGTCCTTCCTTCAGTCTCTGCTCCATGGTTAGTTAGGACGAACAACAATATGAACTAATTAGTACCCTCAGAGCTCCCAGGGACTAAAACACCAACCAAAGAGTGCACGTGGTGAGACTAATGTCTCCAGCAGCATGTGTATAGCAGAGGATGACCAAGTCCGTCATCAATGGGAGGAGAGGCCCTTGGCCCTGTGAAGGTTCCATGCCCCAGTATAGGGGAATGCCAGGGCCAGTAAGCGGGAGAGGGTGGGGTAGCGAGCAGGAGGAGGGGGAAGGAACAGAAATTTTTGTTTTTATTTTTTTCTTTATTTTTATTTCATTTATTTTATTTTTTTTT
>JADRCD010223455.1:0-13613 GCA_019843815.1 Montemys delectorum
CCCATGGCCACCATCTCCTCTGCCTTGGATGCACCCTCGCTTTTAGAATGGGTATCCTAAGTTGCCAGTGTCTGGATTAAAAAGGTCTCTAGCATCCCCTATGGAGCCCCTCCCTCAAAGTTATCCACCCAGTACTAGACACGTGAGGGGACACTATCACCTCCCCCACTCTGGTCCTGCCGCAGCCTTTAGGCCTAGCCCACAGGGTCATACTCAGCCATTTCCCTAGGCCTCCTGAACACTGCGAAAGCTTTCCCACCAAGGAAGCGGACTCAGGGATTTCAGGTCTTAGGTCTTCAGAGATCCTACATAGGCCCTGTCTCTCCAATTTTTCACTGGAGGTCTGGATTCTAAGGTGGACTGACCCATATTTGCAAACTGCTAGTGTGTGAGGGTCATGGGACAGAGCCAGGGGTGGCTATGAGTGGGAGGGCAGGGAGAGTGGTTCTCTCTGAGGAGTGACCTGAAGTACCCTCAAAGTTAGTGGCGTGGCCCTTTTCCTACCTGGCAAGGGAGGCTAGAATCCTATCACCATGCTCCCAGTGCACGGCAGACAGAGCTGACGTTGGGCTGTGCAGCGAGGGACTCTCAGCCTTAAAGGAGAGAGGGAAGCAGAAATCATTAGAATGACAAGGGCCAGTGATGGCTGAGAACTACGAGGCTCAAGACCAGACCCTTGTCCTCCCTGCTTTCTGATCCCACTTGACCTTGCCTTTCTTGTCAGAACCTTCCCTAACATCCTGCCTATTTCCAGGAGAAGCTGTGGCCCTCCCTAATCAAATATCATGACCAAGTTCTCCCTCTGGCTGCTCCTTAACTAACTAGGTTTCCCACACTCAACTTCCCACAGTCCCAAGTCCCAGGCTGAGGCTGCTTTGAGTCCACTAAGGGTAGTGGTGGCTTTAGGAATAGCCCATGATGCTTCTGAACCCAAAAAGTGGCTCCTAACTACCCAGTCTAGGTAGACTCCTGGGGCACTTTTCCCATATGATTCCTAGGCATCCTGAGTTGATAAGCTCTGAAAGGTGGGCCTCCAGCGTTGCTGGGTACACGTCTTTTTGAGTAACAGCAACAGAAGCAGAAGTCTGGCACCTGGAAGGAGAAGGTCCAGAGGCTCCAGCTAAATGAACATAGAGAGTCCCCAGAGCTCATCTACCCTTGTCGGCCAATCCTGCGCTCCAGTATTCAGGCCCCGAACATGTCTCTCGCTCTCTCTCTTTGCACTTCAAGAATGCAGCAATTCTACTGCATCCTCTTTTACACCTAGAGAGCCATGCTCAGGCTGCAGCCTGCTAAGAAACGGTGTAAAATGTATCCTCTATTCCTGTGGAGGACTTGAGAGCACAGAGCTGGAGGATGAACACCCTGGCTTCCCCTCTTGTGCTGTGAGGTGCTTGGTAGAAGCAGGGATGTGGAGGAAACCACGGGAGTACAAGTTAGGAGAGCCCTGACGGCAGGTGCCCCTACATGTACAGGCACCATGCAGAAGAGCCTACATCCCTCCACTTTGCCTCCCTGGGGTGCCTTTGGGGCCCATCTGCTCTATTTTCAAGATGCCTCCACACTGCTTCTTGGCAACTAGCATGTAGCTCAGCCAATTAGAGTGACCTTTGAGAGGGAACAGGTGGGTTGCTGGGAAACAGGGCCTGCTAAGCAATTAATATCACCAAACTCCCAGTGCGCACTTCACAACTTTCCCCATGCCATGCCTCTCTGCACTTATCTGGAAAGAGAGGGTGGAGTCCAGGCATTCTCCAGCCGTCAAACTGACCCCATCCCTAATCAGTAGTTTCCAATGAGCCAGGAGGGCATGTGATGCTTCACTGGGGAAGGCTCGTGCTGGAAGCTATGGGGTCTCCATGCAGCTGGACCACCAAAGAGCTAGAGGGGAACAGGACAGGGCACAGGGCCTATAATCTGCCCTCAGGAGCCCAGGAGACTGTCAGGAAGCTACTTCCAGCAAGGAGAGATCCCTCCACCTCAGTCTGAGGCCACCTACCTAGCCAGCAGAGTCTCTTGAAGTAGCATGGCGCTCCCTTGATGAGGAGATGCTCCCCTTTGACCCCTGTGCCTTTTCTTCATCAAGGCTGTGAAAAGTCCCGGAGTCTAAACAACATAGCTGGAGCAGCTGGAACCAGTCTGGGGCTGTCTCCACTGGCATCGCGGTACAGCTCGCCCTATCCTCCGAGAAAGCTCCTGCTCTCGCACCCCTTCCACCCTCTCACCAGCCCCCCACCTGGCCACTCAGGTCCTTAGCCACACCCATGGCCTTCCTCAGTTCTGACACTGGGACACACATCTAAACTGGCATGTTTACATGCCACCCCAGCCTCTCTCCCTCCTGAGGTCTGAGAGAACAACAGACACGAACTTCTGTCAGGATGGAGAACTTGAGTCCCTGAGCCAGACCTACACAGCACCAGGCTCCCCCCCACATGTTCTGCCATGAAGCCTGAGTGCAAGGAAGAGATACCCGCAGGGCTCCTCTCTCATAGCCAGTCTCTTGAACCATCGGTGCTGGCACACTCAGGACCTGTTTCTCTGGGTTCTGCCTCTAGTTCAGGATCTTATAGGCCTGGCCGTGGTACATAGAGTATCCGGAGCTACTTGTGCTTGCCTTCGAGTCATATCTACCTTTGTATTTTAATCCCAGAAATTTCATTCGCATTCCTTATGGCCTTTAACTAATAACCAAACAGCTTGTCTGTCTGTCTGTCTATCTATCCACCCCAAACCAAGATCAGCAGGTAACAAGGCTGTCTCGTGGAGCATCTCTGCTGGACATGTAAAGGACATGTGACTTCTTAGAACAGCCATGCCTGTGGCTAGAGCCACTCTGAGAATAGGACCTGGTGTTTTCCAGCTGTGACATGGGGCACAGGTGGGAGTTCCTAGAATCCAAGCCCCGGGCTTGGTGCAAGCCCTGGGCAGGGTGTCTAGGTGCAGGGAGGCCCTCCTCCCTGGGGCCTGTGCCCAGATTCAGCGGGTGACACCCTGCAGCCCACCCAGCATCCCATCTGTGCCCCGAGCTGCAGCATCTCTCCATACTGCTTCCTCTGCTTCCGCGCGACAGTTTGCTCCCTCTCCCGCTCCCTCAGATTCCCAGCCCTGCCTCTGAGTCACCTGCCACTCCCACCCAGCCTCTGCTCTGTATTCCTGCCAGAACCAGAGACTCATCTAATTTCTATAATTAAGTGTATTCATTTACCTAACGAGCCCGGGAGCACAACAGGTTTGTGAGTCATTGGGTGAGCAGGGGTACACCTTGCACAGGGCCAGCTGAGGGGAAGTGAGGAGACAGAATCGATCCTACCCACACCTGCCACTGGCCCCACCTGCTCCCAATAAGCCCCTTCCTCAGCCTGGAGCTAAAGAACAAAAGCCTCAGCCACAACATTTTCTGTTTCACCTGATGGGAACTGACCTGACAGCAGGGCCAATGCGCCTGGCAATTTTAGAGTCAGATTATGCAACTTTGAAAAGGGAGCGACTAAAGAAGGCCCATATTTGTTCCATACAGGGTAATCAAGAGATCTGGTGAAATAGCTTTAGAGACCTGGCAGGAAACTGGGACCAAGGAGGGCAATTCAAAAGGTGGCCCAGGCTTAAGTATAAGATTGTTCCCCAGGGTCAGTGTGCAAAGCATGTGACAAACATATTTGTCTGCACTGAGCAAACACTAGATGACCCTCTGGAAAGATCTGTTAGAGCAGGCCCTGGGACACTCCACTTGAGCTGTGCTCTATAGAGCCTGCTGCCACTTGCTCTCAGAGTGGCAGGTCTTCTGAGACAAGGAGATACAGAAAGGTGTTGTGGGTAGGGAAGCCTGTGGGGTAGGGTATGATGCTGAGTCTGAATGCAGCTGCCCGTGGCAGGTTCACCGCACCCAGAAGGGCTCCTGGCACTTAGGAGACTGTGGTCTGACAGAGACATGATGAGCCAGGTGTCCAGTTTAGTGGTACCACAGCTATTTTCTCTGACTTGCCGTTCTGGTTCGGGGAGCTGAGGCAGCTATTTCTGTGGCAGCCCTCAAGTTGTCAGGAGCCCAAGTTTCCACGGCACCCACCGCCTCCTCCCCTCTTCCCTCCTACAGGGATGGGCATGCTCATAGCACCCCTG
This sequence comes from Montemys delectorum, assembly GCA_019843815.1. NCBI lineage: Eukaryota > Metazoa > Chordata > Mammalia > Rodentia > Muridae > Montemys > Montemys delectorum. The sequence continues at coordinate 4,120 of JADRCD010223455.1, forward strand.
TGGGGGGCACAGATGTCCCTGGGCAACACAGTGTGTCTGCCAGGCTGAAGCCCCCCAGTGCTTTGTTGGAGGGATGGGCTCCTATACATACCCCTCCCCCCATCTCCTGGCTCAAAACGGGGAAGAAGAGACAGGGGCCCACTTGGTGGAAGAATTAGGTAGGTTATCTGCCCTCGTGCTTGCCCAGAATCCAAGGAAAGAAGGAATCTATCATTGACAGAACCTCCATGTATACTAATCCCTGCCCTAAGAGGTACAGCCTCAGGCCCATCCAGGCCTTGAATCTTCACTAGCAGAAAGGTCTGTCCCACCCAGACTCTGAGGACACAGTTAACAGTTCTTTGGGTCAGACTTGGAATTGGATCTGTTGCTTTGGCTTTTAGAAACTTGGCCCTGTAGCTGGGGGCTGGGCCCCTGTCTTAAAGGGCAAGCAGGCGTCCCAGGAGCGAAGTCCTAGCCTTACCTTCCAGTCTGTGCCAGCACTACTGACAACTCTAGAGTTAGCTTCACAGCCCAACCTGACAGACCACCAGTGGGAAGGCAACTGTTCCATTACAGCTGGGGGATGGTGAGTACTGGCTCAGACTGCCATTCACAGAGTATCTAAGAGAGCAGGGCCCTGGCCAGTCTCCCTCAGAAGCTCCTGCACCATCCCTGGTGAGTTATGTAGGTTAGATTCCAGCATAAAACTCCTAGAAAGAATCCCCTCCCCTAACTCTCAGAGGACCCCAAGGGCAGAGAGCATAGAAACCATTGACAAAAGACAAAAGCCACCCACGGCCATTCTCTGCCCAGTGCATCTTAGGGTGACCTGTATGTACAGTGCCCAAAGTCGCCCCCCCTTTTTCCTTGTGAGTAGGGATCAATAGCTGGGCGTTTCTGAGTGTACACGGACAGATCACTGTTAGGAAAACAGGGCAAAGGGTAGCTCTGTCTTGTTCTCAGAAATGGAACCTTGAAGAGTTTTAGGCTTCCTCTTGTGGCTTCCTGAGGGACTATAACTCAGAGGCAGGGACTCTAGAAGGCTAAGGGGCAGCGTTTAAGGAGGAGGGTTGGGGCCAGAGTCTTAAAGAGATGGTAACAAGTCACTCTGATATGAGAACATGTTGTTAGAAAATAAAAATAAAATAAAATAAAAATAATAAAAATAAAGCTTTTAACATGCCAGGGAACCCCAGAGTTGAATGACAGATGACATGTCTACCTTTAACTGCAAACCTATTCACTATAGTAGTCAGTCTGGGAGGCTGAAACTTCCACCACACTATTGGTCCAGTCTCCCTGGCTATCGAGCCAGCGTCGCCACTGGAAAATAGGGAAAAAGACCGACCCAAGCCTCGGATATCTGAAGCTGAGGTTGTGGATTTTCTTAGTAAGAGGCTGTGTGCCACCTTGGCATATGCCCTCTACTATCTCTTTGATAGTCGGGGGGGGGGGTTGGGCGGGACATGGCTCCCCACTCTAGGGACATCTTCACTTGCTCTGGCATAATGGGATTGCCCATGGTGGTGAGGGCAGATGGAGTTATTTGGGATAGAGCACCGATTGAGTAGAGAACAGCTGGAGTGGTGGTCCATAAGCCATAGTCCACATCAGGGATTTTCCCCACCGCCTCCCCGCTAAGCTATATAGAGTTTGCCACGGTTCCTTTCCCTGCTGCATTAGAACTCTGAAGGCCTGAGATGGTAGTAGTTCTTGGAAATGGTTCCCTGAGCTTCAGCATCTCCTGGGTCTCCCCAGCCTGGAGGTGGATGGCAGAGGAGAAATGAAGGGCTCACTCCACTCCTGTACCACCCCAGCTCTTCCTTGCCTCTTAGCCCTGGGTTCCCTATGCCTTCCAGCTCTGTTCCTGGCTGTTCCTTAGCCCACAGCCTGTGGGTCAGAGACTGGCTGGCTTCCTTCTAACATCTCGTTTTTTTGTTTCTCCTTTTCTTTCGCTGAACTCTTTACCCCACCCCACCTGCCAGAAGGCAATGTTGAACCGAAAGCGTGCGTCCCAGTGTCTCACACCTGTGCTCTTTAAACACAGAGACCTGCCAAGACGCCCTCTCGTCCAACTATGCCCACGCTGAAGTCCTCACCCTCTCTTAGAGCGGCACCAACGTGAGAAAGACAGACAGACAGACAGAAAGCCAGAGGTTTAGGAAAACTCTGGAACCCAGGCACGAATCTTTTGCTGGGAAAGACTCAGTTATCCTTGTTTGCACAAGACTGGTGGAAAAACCTCCCATGCAACTCTCAGGGCCCAGAGCCATCTGGGTCTGATACTCTGTTCTACTGTACATTGAAGAGACATATATGCACATATAGTATCTATATTCATACATACTATATACTCTTGTGTGTAGTGCACGTGCTACTGGTGGTCTGTCTTCATCGTTAGGCTATGTCTCCCAAGTCCTCCTCCCACCCTGTTTCCCCTACCCCTCTTCCTTCATGGATTGTTTCTTCTGACCATGTGTATGGGATATCCCAGGAAAAGTGTACCTGGGACCTGCCCCTCCAGCTGGGTGGTCCCAGGCTGCTCTCACTTGGGGGATGTTTCTGCTGCCAGCAGGTGGCCTGTTGAAGTCAGTTGAAGGCAAGATTGCCCTCCGGGGTCACTGCTTCACTAGCCCAGCCCCACCCCAGATTGGGGTTCTACCTCCCACCCCACACCCCAGTTTGTGGGGGTACTTCTAGGGGCTCTTTTGTAGCCTCTGTCACTCCTTTCAGCACCCCTTCTGTGTCTGTGACAGGAGGGAGTTTTCATTTCTTTTGTGTGTCTCCTTTGTCCATTTCTTTTCAAAGATGCTGCTGGGCAGATGGAAGGGGATCTGTTTGCCCATCTGGCTCAGGGGTCTAAGAAGGGGACACCTTGGGTGAGAGGAGACCAGTTGCAATACTGTACTTCCTGGCCGGTGGCCAGAGGATGCGTGCAATAGCAGAGGCCGGGTGACCCCTTCAGCCTTGGCCTCTGCCCCTCCCTCGGCCCTTCCTGCCCACCCTTGGTATTGGTCAGTCCTTTTCTAAGCTGTCCTCTTGTGTGTGTCTGAGGCACGCCTAGGCTGGGCCCACAGTGCCCTGTCTGCATGCCCTCAACTGTCATGCTGTGCTCGAGTACCAATAAAGACATCTGAGTGTCCTGCTGCTCCTCTGTGAGCGTCTGCCTCTCCTCTCTTTTCTGACTGTGGGTCTGTGGTGGGCGTGGGGAGGGGGAAGGTGGGGAGTCTGGGGACGGGGCTTCTCTTCATTCCAACACAGCTACCACCTGTGTCAAAGGAGTGCAAGAACCCCTGAGCCTGATTGAGTCCCCACCAGGGACCCTCCCTGGGGCTCAGCTCCTGCACTTTACAGCCAGCAGGCAGTTCTCTCAAGTGATCTGCAGGAAAGAAATGAACTCTAAGCCCCTGCTTCCCCCGGCAGTGTCCTCACAATCTGCTACTGCCATAACGTGAAACAAGTCGTCTTCGTTTTGGGAAGTCCGCTATGTGCCTGCTTGTTTGCACAGGGGCCTCCTCCTCCCTGTAGCTGCATCAGACTAAATGGGCCAAGGCCCTGGGGAGGCCAGCCATTGCAATGACTCCATGATGGCTGATGGACTGAAGCCAACACAAGACTGGTAGCATAACCATGAGCCTCCTGAGGATGGAAAGAGAACATACTTTGGGTACATGGGCTAGGAAAGTGCCAAGTTCTGGTATTCTGGTGACTCTCACTATTCATTTCATCCCCACATAGGCGCATACCCCAGGCTGGCTTATGGATGTACAGGCCTGCAGCTACTCAGAAGGGCCCTATGCTGGGCTTAGGGCTCTCCTGTCATCATGGTTGACTTAGTCAGGGTTTCTACTCCTGCACAAAACATCATGACCAGGAAACAAATTGGGGAGGAAAGGGTTTATTCAGCTTACACTTTCCACATGGCTGTTCATCACCAAAGGAAGTCAGGACCAGAACTCACACAGGGTAAGAACTTGGAGGCAGGAGTGGATGCGGAAGCCATGGTGGGATGCTACTTACTGGCTTCTTTCCTCTGGCTTGCTCAGCAGCTTGCTTTCTAATAGAACCCAAGACTATCAGCCCAGGGATGGCACCACCCACAATGGGCTGGGCCCTCCGGCCTTGATCACTAATTGAGAAAGTGCCTTACAGCTGGATCTCATGGAGGCATCTCCTCAAAGGAGGCTCCTTTCTCTGTGATAACTCCAGCTTGTGTCAAGTTGACAGACAAAACCAGCTAGTACCATGGTAGAGTTACTAATCTTCAACAAGATCCGTGGTTTCATTTGTACTGGGCTGTATAAATCACACGGCCAGGTCCAGATGTGTTTTTGAGACTCCTTCATCCTCACTCTGAGCGTAAACTGAGTCATAGGAACCTCCATTTAGTCTTGATCTCCCACTGATTATCTAGATAACTTGGGAGCCACTCTTTAAATTCTTTTTTTTTTTTTTTTTTTTTTTTTGTGCCTGTAAAATGATGGTGCCTATCTCAAACATGGCATTAATAAGCCTGGCCCAGGGTCAGGTGTCTGCATACAGCATGCAGAAGACAGGAGATCTACAATAAATTGTTAGCTCCCTCCTCACCCTTGCCTTCGGCTTAAGATTTTTTTTCTGCAGATGTCTTCATGTCCAAACATACTCAGAAAAGGACAAGTGCCCACCCAGAGCTGTCTAGGGCAGTACAGAATGGCAGGGTGAGGACCGCAGGGCCCTGGGGAAGAAACAAACAAGAGGACACCTATCCCTGAAGGAGCATGGAAAACCAGTCGTGAGCCTGGGCCAGTCACAGAGGCAGGGCGGTGGCAGGCGGCCAGTTGTCAATTAAAGATAAAATCTCTCCTCCAACTGGAGGGCAGATAGGGCTGTGCCCTCCTCCCGCCCCCCACCCCCACCCCCCGCCCCACGAGAAAGCCATTTGCAGCCAGGCTGCTCGGAGAAGCTTGGCCAGGCGATAATGGGATGGGATGTACTGCTGGCTCCCTAATGACATTACGCATCAGGGCCCACATCCAGAATAGATGTTTTTTAGTTTAGCTGGGCTTCTTGTTTTGTTTTTTAACATAAATATGAAACCATATTTACAGGGCTAAGAGCCTAGCAAACAGCACACGAGTACTGGATGCCAGGAACATCCAGAGGGGACCTAAGGGGATGTAGCTGGGAAACACAGTGACACCTTCAGAACCCTGGAATAGACAGATGCAATTGCCCTTCCGCCTCAGAAGCTGCATTGTATCAGAAGGCACACTCTAGGCTTCTGCTGTCCCTGGGGCTAGAGTTGAGTCCTGACTTGGGGGCTGCCTCAGAGAATGGAACAACAGTGTCGGGATGGGCCTTTGGGGTCGGAGGGATCTGAGTCCCAGATCTGTTACTACCTAGTCCTGAGTTGCTTGGGCTGCCAGAAACCCATTCTTCTTCATCTAATAGGAGTAAGAGTGGGTAGACAGAGCCATAGAAGAATGACGCGAGGTGGTACCAAGGAAGCATGATTATTGCTTCCTGAGCTGGCAAGATAGCCAAGTGGGCAAAGACACTTGTTGCCAGGCCTGACAACCTTCATTTGATCCCAAGGACTCACATGGTGGAAGGAGAGAACTGTTCCCTGCAAGTTGTCCTCAGACCTCTGCGTGCACACAGATAAATAATTTAAAAAAAACATTGCATTTAAAGAAATATGGATGGGAGGTTACCATGGAACAACCTCCACCAACAGCAGCAGTTTGATTTAATGCCTTCAACTTTTCAAAAGAAGCGCTGTGAATTAACTTCCTCTCAGTGAGGCCCTGTTCTTTTTTTTTTTTTTTTTTTTTTAAGATTTATTTATTTATTTTATGTATATGAGTACTCTGTAGCTGTCCTCAGACACACCAAAGGAGGGCATCGGATCCCATTACAGATGCTTGTGAGCCACCATGTGGTTGCTGGGAATTGAACTCAGGACCTCTGGAAGAGCAGTCAGTGCTCTTAGCCGCTGAGCCATCTCTCTAGCCCGAGGCCCTGTTCTTCAAACAAAGGAGTTAAGGGGAATAACTGACAAACAGCACGCATGCGTTTCGCCTGAGATGTGGGTGTAATGCTCATGGAAATGCATTCCGAGATTGCTGGGACAGTTTGCTTCACAGAGAGGAAAATGCAGCATGGCATGTAAGGTCAGGCCTCCCAAGTCCCAGTCCTGTAAGAGGCGAAGCTGAGATTCGGGCCAACTGTACTGCTCTATAGGCCAAACCTGGACAGCATCTAAACTGAACAGAGCATTGGAGGTAACCCCCCCGCCCCCATGGAGTTTTTAACCCTTTTCACTTCCTTAATCTAAATTGATACCTTTAGCAAGATAAGAAAACCAGGGCTTGAGGAAGTAGGTAGTTTAATTCACTCTCTAATGTCAGAGTAAACACACACACACCACACATACACACACACACACACACACACACACACACAAAGTGGGGAAGGGCATCTTGGCCTCATTAATTAATTATCAGGTGGCAACATCTAGCTCAGGAAATGACAAATCCCTTCTTAGTGCAAAGCCAGTGGAATCATATTCTCCGATACACAGAAGAGAAACTTGGATGTGGCTGGGTTAGAAACCAGGTTCCACGAGGAGCAACTTGGCCTGGAGAAGATCTGGTGGAAAACCACCTCTTGTTTTCAGATACTTGAACGCCATTGTGCGTTCATGGGTCCAATTATTGGTAGAAATGTTAAGGAGGCCAATTGGGTTCAAGAATTTAAAAAAAAAAATGTTTTTTGGGAGCAGGAGAGCTGGCTCAGTCAATAAAGTACTTGCTTTTCAATCATGATAAACTACGTTTCATTCCCAGAATCCATGTTTTTAAAAGGCTGGTCATGGCAGTGTGTGTTTGTAACTCTGGCACTGGAAGGCAAGACAGGCAGATCCTCAAGGCTCAAGAGCCAGCTGGTCTAGCAGCACTAGCCAAGTCCCAGGCCAGCTAGAGACCCTGTCTTAATACAAAGGTGGATGCACATGAGGAACAGCACCCAAGGTTTTGTACACAGACACACAGAGACACACAGACGCAGAGACACACAGACGCACACGCTTTATTTTTGTTTCCCTCATAAACATAGTGGGGAAAAAATGTTAGAAAATAGCCCACATCAACTCCGTAGGGAGGCCTGATCGCCTTCCCAGCATTTTATTGTCCCCCAAGAGGTGGCACTGTGAACATCTGGTCAAGGACTTCCAGGCCTTTCAAAACCAAGCTTTATAACAAAAGGACCGAAGGAGACTAGGGACAGACCACTCTATAGGCTGAGGGGAATGCCATTCCTAGAAGGATGTGGAGACATCAGCAGCCAAGTGCTTGTCGTGGGAAGAATTTCTGCCTGGTGCTCGAGGTGGTTAGACCTCTGACCGAACGAAGGCTGACTCAGCTGGAGCAAGTCCAGAACCTAGAGATGCTGGGAAGACTCAGACTCGCTCTTTCCCTGATGCGACTTTTCTAAATTCCTGCCATGGCAAAGAACACCTGGGACACTTCTAGTCGGCAGGGACTCAGTAGACATGGGCTGGGGTTGCCGTGTGATCCAGCATTCACCACCTGTGGTATTGTCCCAGTGAACACTTTGTCTAGCTTGGAGCTCCAAGCCCTTTGTAGGAGACAGTACTCACACACTGGCTGGATGTGAGCTCGCCCAGCCCCTGGGGACTGTATCATCATCCTTGGGCCCCAAACAGCATGCATTGCTCCAGAGGACTGTTGAGGACTCTTGAGACCTGGCTGTCCCTTAAGTACTCCAGTTGTATCTCCCCCTAGGTGTCTGCTTGCCTTTCTAGGGACTCCAGGGAAGGGCACAGTTAAAGTATTTACTAGGGTCGCTAGGGATTAGATTACTGCAAACTGCAGAGTCCTGTTGTGGTTGATTTTGGGTCCTCTTCCTGCTCCCTTCCAAAACCGGTGCAGTCCTGTCTGAGGTCCCCAGCCTGGTCTTTTTGCAAGAGGTGCCTCCCTATGACCCCTGTGACCCCTCAGCTCTTCCATTATCATCACTGGTCTGTACCCAGCAACCAGAGAGCAGCTTCAAATGGAATCAAGATCCCATTCCCTTTGAAACCCTTGGTGGCTTCATTCCCACTGTACTTCAAATAAAAGTCCAAATCCTCGGGGGTGGGTGAGGGGGAGCGGCTTGTGGCATGGCTGTTTCTCAGCCCCTGTCCTACCCCACCCCGCCCCCACCTCTGCAAAGTCACCTTGCTTCTGTATTCAGATCCCAGGAGCTCCCCCCCCCCCCTCCAGCTTGGCTTTACACTTAGCTCTTCCTCTCTGTTCTCTCTTTCACTCTCCTGTTGTTCCCATCATGGGAACCATTTTCCTTGTCTACCCACTCCAGCCCTTTGCTTGGCTGAGTTCTTACCCTTCACATTAGGCAAAATAACCCATGCTCCCATGCTCCCAACCTCAATGTGCCCTCCGCGCCAGGTCCCCTCCCTCACCTGTCTTCTATACACATGTTTACATTTTTCCTTTTGCCATTTCCTTTTCTGTGATCATTGTCAGCATAGCAGTCATCTTTCCTTATTTGTGTGGCTATGGTATATGTGCTTGTTCCTGTTGTACCTGTTCATCATGCCATGACATGCATGTGGAAGTCAGAGGACAACCTTCAAATGTCAGGTCTCACCTTCTGTTCACTGCATCACATACCCCAGGCTAGTGGACCCATGAACTTCTGATGGATTCTCCTGTCTCCTCTATCATCTTGTAGGAATGCTGGGATGGCAGATGCGTGTGATGGCATCAGGTATTTTCTATGGGTCTGGGGATTTAGCTCAGTTTTTTTGGGCTTGTTATAACATAGCAAGCACTTTTAGCTGCCAAGTCACTTTCTAGACCTCTGCTTTCTCTCTTTCTTTCCTTCTCCCTCTCCCTCCCTCCCTCCCTCTCTCTCTTTGTTCCATTCTCTCTTTCTTGAAACACTCAATATAGGTCTCATCAATTCATCAAGGCTGACTGACCAGTGAGCTCCATGGATCTACCTGTCTTTGGTATCTCCCTCTCTCTAGTGCTACAGGTAAAGGTGGGAACCTCCCTGCCTGTACGTTTGTTTGTTTGTTTGTTTGTTAGCATGGGGATCTGAACTCAGATCTTCATACTTGTGCAACAGACACTTTACCAGCAGAGCCATCTGTCTAATGGAGCCCCAGCTTGGTCCTCTGTTGTTTTCAATCATAGCCAGCTGGTTTTCTTCATGTTACTTGCCCCTCTGTGTTGCTGCATATTTGCCTCTTGCTAGCCTCTGTGAATTGCCAGAGCCTAGCACAATCTCAGGCTCAGTCCCTATTTTGTGAATGAATGAGCAAGCAGGAGACCAGTCTAGCTCAGCCATGCCTCCAGTTGGCTCGTGCGCCTCACTTCTAGGGCATTCCTGGGAGCCCTTGGGGAACATATGAAAGCTTTTCTCTTTCCATTATACATTTCCTGCCTGAGAAGCTGTCTGAATAATGAGAGAGAGAGAGAGAGAGAGAGAGAGAGAGAGAGAGA
>JADRCD010223455.1:13713-30634 GCA_019843815.1 Montemys delectorum
AGAGAGAGAGAGAGAGAGAGAGAGAGAGAGAGAGAGAGAGGGAACACAAGCACAACAGCTCTTCATCTCCCTGCCTTCAGAGGTCTCCATTTTCTACCTGATTTGGGGGGGGTGGGCTCTGGTAGAATACCCCTGCCCCACTGCACGCTTCTCAAAAGTGCTGACTCTTCCTGGCTTCTCTTGCATAGTGGATGCTCAATGAAATGTTTAACCAAATGAACAAGTAACAAGAAAGAAAGAAGCAAGCAGAAGAGAACAAGATGAAGATGGAAAGAGGAAGAAGTGTTGAAGAACTGATAAAGATGAGAAAGATGGTGGTGGTGATGATGATGAAGATGAGAGTCCGTATCAGTCATGAGAGCTGAAAATGAGGCTGGGAAGAGGGAAGGAGAACCCGGGGACCCAGCTACCTGACCCAGCATTCACCTCTAGCCAGTGCTCCCAAGAATCTTGATACCCCAAGCCTCGTGGTCCTGCCTAAGCCTCAGGCAGGATGACCAGGTGCTTTGGTTTACTGACCAAGAGGGCTTTCCTACGCTGTGGGTCACATACCCCGGAGTTGTAGGGTAGGGCTGCCCGCCAAGGAAAACCTTTGTAGGGACAAGAGACTAAGATTCCTTAAGCCAAGCTCAACTCCACTTCTGATCTTGGAGACCCTCTTTGCATCTCTTCTTTCTGTCCTTTGTATCTGGTTCTCTGGCCCAGTAACTTTCAGAGTCCTTATCAGTCAGGGATGAAATGGTCACAGCCAACCAACCACTGACAGCCTTCTTTGCAGAGTCTAAGAGCCCAGGCTTAGAGAGGTGGCTGCCTCTACCTCAAGTCCCAGGCAAGCCAGTGACCTCTCAGGAAGACCAAGGGGACAAGCCCAGAAAGCCTGGAGGCCTAGAGGCTCCTAGCTGTTCTGCAACAGCTGTTGCCATGGTGGCTTCCCTGGGGTGGCAGCTCCCCAGTTGCCATGGAGAACAGAGGTGTGACGTTGCACCACCACCATCATGGCTGCCTCTATGGAGAAGCAGCACCTTCCTGAGCCATCAGACAGCCCAGTGAGTAGTCAATGCACCCTTCCATGTCTGGGGACAGAAGTCAGGCCAGCCTCACCCTACATCTTGTGACACTAGGATAGATGCAGTCCCTCCGTCTCCCTAGGGAACAGCACTGTTTATACTCCTGGCAAGCCCACTGGGGGATGTCATTTCTCTTAGGATCCCACTAGAGGTAGCAACCAGTTCCCAGGAAGCCTGGGCAGGACGGGGAGGGAGAAGGCACAAAGGCCCCAGGGAAACCGTTTTCTTTCTCTCTCTGGACCTTAGTGCTGAATTGTGACAAGCTGGATTTCCCTACACACGGTTGAAATGTTGGTTTCTAGAATACTCTATTTCTGGTTTCCCACCTCCCAGCTCGGGCACTCTACCTTCCTCTTGCTGCTGCCTTCCCCTCGATCCCTCTCAGGACATTTCCACGCTGTTCACTCGCACTTCACCTTCTAATCTGGGAACAAGAAAATATTAATCATCCAAACTCCAGCGTGAATTAGGGTCTGTCTGTGTTTTATTTCCTAGGAGATAAAACTGCAAGACCTCTCACCACTCAGAGCGGAAAACCTCATGCTAGCACCAAAGAGCCCTAAGCAGGATAGGCTTTTGCTTGTCTGTTTTGTTTTGTTTTGTTTTTAAATCTAAAGAAGGCAGATCTTCCTTGCATGGGTAAAATTATAAGATAGGGCCCTTGGGGGAGTTACGCCTGCCTCTGATTAACTACCAAACAAGTGAAGGTGCTTAGGCTGTCGTTCATTGGTAGAGAGCTTATGTAGCATTCAAAAGGCCTGGAGTTCAATCCCCAGCACTAAATTAAGCTATTGGAAATGCTGAGTATTAGCATCTGCCTCAGTCTAAAAGATCCTTCTCCCGTTTGCCCCCTCCCACATACTGGTATCAAGCCTTTTTCCTGGGAAGCTTTCGTATCTCTCAAGGCTCACTCCAGCATCAGCGCTGAGAGTCCTTCTTGAGCTCCCCCAGGGCCTGCCCTTCTCGTGTGCGTGCAGTAAGCACTTTGCATACTTACGGGGGGGGGGGGGGAGGAGGGGGGACGTCTTCTTGCTTGTTTACTCACCTAAAGCCCCCACTCCGTTCTCAGGAGCTCAAAGGAGAATGGATAGATGGATGATAGATGACTCGGCTCGGCCCCCCCCCCCCCCCCCCCCAGTGGACGCCTGTCAACTTGTGTCTTTCGCCTCTGTCATTCCAGCTTATATCTGAGTCTCAGAATTAGTTCAGAACAATTTCCCGGGAGGCTGTGCCCTAGAACCCCACCTCCAAGTCCATGCCCTCTCCCATCCATCGCTCCCATCCACAGCCCTCCAGCTGCCAGGCTCTAAACCACTAAAGCTTTCTTTCTCCGGTTAGTGACCGAGGATCTGCCCAGTCCGCTCAGGACAGCAGGGGCTTGTGACCTGGGCCCTTATCCTTCAGCCTTCTTCCTTCTCGGTGAGCATTCTGTGCTACTCTCTCTACCCAGCTTTTACTCAGTATGTAGTTCGTGCTCTGGACAAAGATCCCCTACTGATAAATCGAGCCACAGAAAGAGAGGCCTAGAAAGAGGGAGCAGCGCTTCGTGGGTCCAAGCCAGGCCCGTGATGTTGCCAAGCCTCCACATTTGTGAAATCGGGATGAACCCACAGAAACATCACATCACCCAAAGGTATTTAGGTAAATTAGACGCTGAACAGGTCCTCTGAGGTTCTGCAAGGCTAGAGCTGGAATGAAGGGCTGTCAGTCCCTGACCTTTTACTTTTAGAGATGTGGGTGTTCTGTGGTCAGAGGCAGTTTGCCTTGGAAAGTGAGAGAACACGGGTCCCTTAGATTGAGCACTTCCAATAGGGCAAAGCAAGTTAATTCTGTGTTCTGTGCTCTGTGCAGGCAGTGTCTCGTCTGAACAATCTCATTACAGACAAGAAAAGCAGAGCGAGAGGTAGACTGGAGGTAGATTTCAAACTCATTCGAGCTGGTTCTGGTCTTGTGCACCGATCCATCACTGAGTCTATGACCAGACTTAGCCATGGGTCTCACTCACCACCACCACTACTATCAATCCACACTGTCCATATCCAGCTAATTCTAGATGCAACTGTTCCTGTTGCTTGGGCACTCTGTGGCACTGGGCAAATAACTTAACCCCTCTGAATTTGGTGCCTTCTCTAAGAAACCCTGCATCTCAGACTCTGTTGAGAGGAATAGAGAGATGGAACGAGTAAAGCACTGGCCAGACCCAGTCAGTGGAACAGTGATGAACGTATGTCCTTGGGGAAACAGGGCATAAAATTTCAGGCCTGATTTCAACAATAGAAAGTTCCAGAAAGGGGCTGGAGAGATGGCTCAGCGGTTAAGAGCACTGACTGCTCTTCTGGAGGTCCTGAGTTCAATTCCCAGCAACTACATGTTGGCTCACAACCATCTGTAATGAAATTAGATGCCCTCTTCTGGTGTGTCTGAAGACAGCTATAGTGTACTTACATATAACAAATAAATAAAACTTTAAGAAAGTAAGTTCCAGAAATTATCTTCTCCAAATCCCTTGCTAAAATTATTTACTGTGGGATGATGAGGCAGCATGTGTCCAGCTTGGGACATTAATACCCATGAGGCTCCTCACTGGTACAGACATTTCCTTCTTAGTCAGGCAGGATAATACATGCTTGCTGCTCATGAGGCTGCTTCTGTCTTGGGCTATGTCCATGGTTAGGGTAATTTTAACAAGCTGATTTTTATCTCTCCTCTAAGGCCCATGGCTTTCCCCCACACCTCTCCCTCCCTCCCTCCGTCCCCCTCTCTCTCTCTTTCTGTTTCTCTCTCTTTCTCTGTCTTTCTCTCTCTCTCTCTGTCTCTCTGTCTCTCTCTCTCTCTCTCTCTCTCTCTCTCACACACACACACACACACACACACACACACACACACACACACACTACTGAAAGTAGAGTAGGAGGGAGACAGTGGGGTGGAGAAAGCACAGAAGACATTGGAAACAGATGCTATGGTTTGGATCTTCAGTTTCTCCTAAGATTTGATCCCCTGTTCAAGGTGCTATTGCCCAGCAACAGAACCTATAAGATATGAGGCCTAATGGGAAGACGTTATGTTCCTGGGGAAGTGGCATGAAGGAGAATATTGGTGTTCTAGTCCTTCCTCCTCTCTCTGCTCCTGGGACTCCATGAAGTGAGCAGACCTAGCCCTGGATGGATGCTCCTCAGCTAGCACCACCTCTGCTGTCATTCGCACTGCTTTACGTTGCTCTGCTGTATGTTCCTGCCACGATGGACCCTTTATCCATGGTCCCCAAATGACAGAGCCCAGTGACCACGGACTGATGCTTCTGAAACCATGAGCCAAATAAGCCTGCCTCCTACTAAGATTATTACCTCAGGAATTTGTTACAGTGACAGGGAGCAGACCAAAACAAACAAACAAAAAAAAATCAGGAGTCTAGAAATAGAGGAAGAGGGGGGGATGGGAGAACAGAAGATAGAGAAGAAGGAAGAAAGGAGGAAGAGAAGAAGAAGGAAGGAGAAAGGCAGAGACAGAGAGACAGGAAGGAGGCCTGACTATTGAAGGCCAAGACTATGAAACCTAAAATGAACCAAACAGTCTAGAAATAGGATCACTGGGCAAATCCCACACATTCATCTGCTGAGCAAATGCCCAAATGGGCAGAGCGGGCATAATTCAAGGAAGACACGGATCAAAACCTCAGAGGTAGGTCAGTCCAGGAGACATACATTCCATTCTGGCGTGAATTAATTAGGGTTCTTTCTTTGGGGATGTTTTCTTCATGTAATCATTACTTTTAACAGGCTGGCTTATAAGTGAGTTAGCCTGACACCACCTATCTTTGGCAAGTGTAAAGTTACTTTAAGACCAAGACTATTCTGGGTTTTTATTCTATGTATGGATGCTGCTGGCTGCAAGGGGGAAGAATTTTTTTAAAAATATATTTTTATGTGTATCAGTGTTTTGCTTGCATATATATGTATGTGTACCATGTTTGTGCCCAGTGCCTACAGAAACCAGAGGAGTGTATCAGAAGACAGATTTGGATCCCCTAGAACTAGAATTGCAGACAGCTGTAAACTGCCATGTGGGTACTAGGAATCAAACCTAGGTGCTCCACAATAGTACCAAGTGCTCAGTTTGCAGACGGGTCAGACCAGGGCAGTGTGCCTTTGTCGGGTAGATCAGTAGTTGGTCTGAACCTTTCCTAGGCAGTTGAGCTGGTCTCTGCTTCTAGGCAGCAGCATAACTGGTCTCTGCTTCTCACAGGCTGCTCCTTTTGCCTAAACCTCTTATGGGGAGCCCAGTGTCTCTTCTAGGCAGTTCTGCTTGTCTGAGACTTATCTTTCAGAAGTCCCTCCTGTTTATATACACACTTAAGGAGGAAGGGAGGAACCTAGAGAATCTGATCAGTTTCAGGAACTTCCTGAAGCTGTTTTGACTGTTCGCTCCCTGTCTTAAAGAGCTTCCCCTACAGGACTAAGTGTTCCCTTCCTGTTAGAACATTCCTGCTATGTCATCTCCCTGTAAGCATACTGTGTCATAACCAGGTTTGTTCCAAGATGGAAGGTTTTAATCTCAGATGAAACTGCTACACAACACTAGGGCACCAGCAAGCTTCACCTTAGAAAATGTCTAAGCCCTCAACCACGGCACAGCTGACAGCCTCTCTGGTCCTAGTGGCATCCTTCTGTTCCTTCTCCTCCCCCGCCAAAACACTGCCCCAGCCCCCACCCATGCTACCTGCAACACTCATTTCCTACCAAAGCATCCACCCTGTAGACTCCTGGCCTTCAAAGAAAATTGGTCAGCTTCCAGAGCCCATGAGCTCCCATCAATTGCAGCAAAGGTTGTAAGCATCTGCGGGTTACGGTACATTTTTCAGAAGGAAGATCTAGAGTTCCTCTACCATCTCAGTGGAGTTTCCTCCTCCCTCACTGTACTGTGAGAAAATTCAGACTCGAGGTTATACACAACACGGCCAAAGAGATGCTCAACAGGTAAAGGCGCTTCCCAGCAAGCCTGATAACCTGAGTCCGACTCCTGAGACTCGACTCACATGGTGGAAAGGAGAGAATGGATTCCAGCAAGTTCTCCATGCATACCATATTGAATGTGTACACACACACACACACGAATGCACACACACAAGGTTTGGGGGGAGCTTCTTTAAAAAATTTAAAAAGGGTTATACCCTGCATAGATTTTGAAGACAGCCATCCCTGAGTGATATTTTTTTCATGTACTCCAAAATGATTTTGTTTCTTCACTGTTTCTTGTTTCTTTTCCTACAGTTCATCTCAGGGCTGCTTGGAACTATCCAGAGACAGGATCTTGAACTCTAGCCTAGCTTCCACCCAGGCTGTGTGGTCTTTGGCAGTTGGCTTAACTTGTCTGAGCTACAGCTCCCACTTGTCATTGAAGGATAGGATCATCAACCTGCATAGGTTCTTGGGGCTTGAATGAAATCCCATACCTACGACTGAGCTCAGCAATTGATGATCATGAAGCTTCCTGTCCTTCTCACAGCTTCCCCTTCATAAACTGGGACAGGGTGAGTGAGCATAGTTACCCATACCCTGTGCCCCCCTCCCGCCAAGGACTGGGGCTGGATGCTTAGGTCTGGCTGGAGATGGGAGATGGAAGAGACCAAAGGTCTCAGCAGAAGTGCTGGCAGCTTAGATGGCTGGTAGAGAGGCAACTGAACGTGCATGCGATATTTGGAACGCAACCGGAGATCACACTGCATTTTGGCTTTAACCAACTATTTGGCATTTTTTGTGGAGCTCATTTCTAAACATGGATCTGGGAGCTGGCAGGCCTGGCTCTGTTCCCAAGTTCCAATTCAGTAGCCTCTGCTTCTCTGGGCTTTCGTTTTCTCTCCTCTCCCCGTCATCATTTCTGTGAAACCCAGCAGCAATCGGATCATAGCAAAAAGTGTGGAAACTGAAGGGGGCGGGGGGGGGGGGGCGAGGAGTCTTATCTCCAAGGAGATGAAATCAGCACTTCCCTGATTCTACTGGATGGTTAGTCTTACATATGGTAATTGCATAGCCCCAAATGAAATAAGGACCCTAACTCATCCAACTAGAGTTTGCTGCTTACCAAACAAACTAGCTCTCCAAGAAGCTGGCTAAAGACCCTGCCCTGCAACACCCCCCCACACACACACACATACACACAACACACAACACACAACACACACCCTGGAATGAGCTGCTGGCTAAAGACCCAGCCCTGCAACCCTCCCCTCCCCCCAACACACCCTGGAATGAGCATACAGGAGAGTCAGCTGACCACAGAGCATCATCAAATCTCCCCCACACTGCCTCTTCTCTTCCTGCCAGCTACAGGCTCTCCTACCGAGGTTTGTTCTGTGCCCATGTACTGTTTCTCCTGTAGAGCTAAGTGAAACGACTTAATTTCTTGCTGATGTTGATAGGGTGGGGGGACCCTGGAGAATATTGCAAGAATTGAGGCGTTCTTGGCTCTTCTTATTCTGTGACATATTCCAGCTTTACCTACTCTCCTTTGGCCTGCTTCTTCTAGAGAATGCTTGTAAAGGACTCAGGGCAAGAGAAATCCATGTCACCTCTTATCTCCCTCCAGATAACAGGGATTAAAAACTGTCCAGCTACGCTCTTTCTTGCTTACTTGGCCCATGAGTGAGTGGATGCCAGGCTTGAATGGATATTCATATCTCACACGAACCTGACCCAAAGGCTACCTGAGATCAACCATGAAACCACCAATCCATAAATCATCACATAGCCTCCCTCAGTCCCAGGAGTTTCTGTTCACTGGAGACCTTAGAATCACTTTACCTTATCTACCAATACGTTCATCATCCTGGATTTGGGCATTGTTTCTATTGTTTGGTGGCTAGAAAATATTTTTACTACCAACCATGATACAAATTTTATCTCTGTTCACAGTGGTGGTAACAAGAGGAAAAGAGTCAAAGATGTGACCAGGCTCAGAGCTCCTTGAAAGAGCTTAAGATAAGACACGTCCTTCCCTTTCTGGATATAGACAAGACATGCCACCACAGCTTCCCTAGACCCTTGACCTCTGCCTGCCTTCTCCATACACCCTGTTCTCCAGCCACAGCCCCACATCACTGTTCCTTAAACAGGTACCCTCTCCTGCGTTCAGCTCACTTGGCCTTCTGCTTCAAGTGTCCCTCCGCTATATCCTCCACCTTGCAAACGGAACTCTGTCTTGTCCACAGGATATTGTGTCTTGTAGCCCTGTACACCTGCTGCTTTGCACAAGCCTGTTGGGATCCGTAGTTTAGGGTCACCTTTCCTGGAATCTTTGTTGGGTCAGAGGAGACTAGGAACATTGTTACAAAGAATGTGCGTACAGCTGAGGCCAAGTGAAGGACTGCATTTCTTCAATGTCATATGGAAGCTTCGTTTAACACATCCACACAGAGACTATTGAAGTCTCCAGAACTGTAATTCACAGATGGCTGTGGAGCTCTTGAAATGTGGCTAGTGCCATATGCCAAAATGACAATATTTTGGACGTGTCGGGTTAAAACATATTATTCAAATTACTTTGTATTTGTTTTTGCTTCTTTTGTAAGTGGGTTTTGTTTGGGGGGAGGCTGTTTCTTTCGAGTCAGGGTCTCACTGTATGGCTCATAATGACCTCAAACTCAAAATTCTCTTGCCACAACCTCCTAAATGTTGGGGTTACGGGTGTCTGAGCCACGCCTGGCTCTCGGCTTTCTTCCAGTTTTGTTTTGCTTTATTGCTAGTCAGAGTCTCGCTATGTAATTCTGGCTGTCCTAGAACTCACTGTGGAGGCAAGGCTGGCCTCAAGCTCAATGAAGTCCGTCTGCCTCTGCCTCCCAAGGCCTGAAATTAAAGGCATGTGCCACCACACCCAGCTTATGGTTTTATCATTTATCTGTCTGTCTTTGTTAGCATTTTACTCCTGTGAACAAGACACCATGACCAAGGCAAGTCCTATAAAGGACCACATTTAGTTGGGGCTGGCTTACAGGTTCAGAGGTTCAGTCCATTATCATCAAGGTTGGGGCATGGCAACATCCAGGCAGGCATGGTGAAGGCAGAGCTGAGAGTGCTACACCTTCATCTGAAGGCTGCTAGAAGAGTATTGGCTCCCAGACAGCTACCACAAGGGTATTAAAGCCCACACCCACAAGGCCACACCTACTCCAACAAGACCACACCTCCCAACAGTGCCACTCCCTAGGCCAAGAAAATACAAACCATCACACTATCCATCTATCTGTCTGTCTATCTATCTATCTATCTATCTATCTATCTATCTATCTATCTATCTTATTTGAGTTTTTAAGACAGATTTCTCTGTGTATCTGTGGCTGTCCTAGAACACACTGTTCAACAGGCTGCCCTTGAACTAATTGATCCACCTTCCTCTACTTGAGGAAGTGGAGTGCTGGGATTAAAGGTGTGCACAACTACCACCCAGCTTTCTTTCCTTGTTATTGTATTCATGTACGTGTTTTCCCTGTATGTATTATCTGTGCACTGGCAGTGTACCTAATGCATTCAAAAGCCAGCACTGGATCCCCTGGAACTGGAGTTAGAGATGGTTATGAGCCATCATGTAGGTGCTGGGAATTGAACTTGAATCCTCTGTAAGAGCAGCGAG
The DNA here is from genome assembly GCA_019843815.1 of Montemys delectorum. Lineage (NCBI taxonomy): Eukaryota > Metazoa > Chordata > Mammalia > Rodentia > Muridae > Montemys > Montemys delectorum. Next base: position 23,406 of record JADRCD010223455.1, read on the forward strand.
TAGGTGCTCTTAGCCATTCTACCATCTCTCCAGCCCCATGGTTTTGTTTCTTAATGTGGATGCTAGAAACAGCTAACTCACACTCAGGGCACACATCTATTAGAAAGTAGCTCTAGAAGATCAACAGTCAAATATTATTAATATTAAGCAAGGAACCAGACTATGAAGTTGCATGTTAACTTGAACCATATTTTCTCAGGTAGCATTCCAATGACTACTTTCCTGTATGAAATAAATTCAATTTTACTTCCCTGCCATCAAACAAATTTGTCTTAAATTGTTATAAACAACAAACAAGCAAAACAAGAGCAATCAAAAGAGGACTTTTATTTGTTTTTTTCTCTTACATACTATCCCTCAAATGATTTTTGAACCAACATTATCATTTTATTGCTAATGAACATTTTGTTGTTGTTTTAAAATAATATTTGGGAGCTCTTAGTTTCTTTGTAAATTCTTGAACAATCTCCTATAGACATTAATGAATGTCGGTCATTTTAACCCTTCCTTACCTTCTCTTACCAACTGCTCCCTCCCCTGCTGAACTCCTCCTTGCCAGTCAACCAAATCTTTCCATGAGACTCATATTTTCTTTCCTTTTTAGATTTTATTTTTGGAAATTATATTTTGAAAAAACAAACAATAACAACAAAGGAAAATTCGGCTTTGGTAGATCTTTGTCTCTGCAGAGCTTTAAAGCAAAAACTAAGCTGTCATTTAAAACTAAACTAAAGGCCTAACATTACCTCAAGTCTCCATAAATAAATACAAGGGAGGGAGTGATAGCACTTATTTGGGATTGGGGCTCAAATTTGTACTGCCAACCATATTTCCCAGTAGGATTCCTGTGAACTGCAGGTCTAAGGATTAGAGAGGCAGAAAAAAAGAGACCTTCTTTTAAGACTCCCACCCGAGACTCTAGGTTCTTCTCTACTACCTGGGGCCTAGGATCCCAAAGGGAGGCTGGCCAAAGCAAGTTCCTTAAGAAGTGGGAACTGGGATTAGCTTCTTATCTCTACCTGACCTGGGGCCTAAGTGCTTGCCAATTCTAGTGCTTCTCGAGATTCTGTCAGCCAAGCCTAATAATGTTCTTCATGTCTAGACCCAGACATTCTTATTGTTAGAGGTCACTAGCAAGGTCAAGTAGCAATGCCCACCTCAAGAGCCAGGTCATACGGCAGTCCTGGAGAGATTTCTCTAGGTCCCAACTTGTCTTAGTCAGGGTTCTCTAGTGTCACAGAACTTATAGTAGTCTCTATGTAGTAAAGGACTTTATTGATGACTTACAGTTTTTAGTCCAACTCCCAACAATCAACTCCCAACAACAGTTGGCAGCAGCTGTGAATGGAAGTCCAAGGATCTAGCAGTTGCTCAGTCCCACAAGGCAAGCAGACGAAGCAGAGAGCACCTTCCTTCTTCCAATGTCCTTATATAGGTCTCCATCAAAAAGTGTGGCCCAGGTTAAAGGTGTGTGCCACCACACCTTTAACCCCAGATGACCTTGCTTGAACTCATAGATCTTCCAGTCTTAATCTTCTAGGATTCATAGCCACTATGCCACCACACCCTTAATCCCAGATGATCTTGAACTCATAGATCTTTCTATGTTAATCCTATGAGATTCATAGCCACTACTCCTCAAGGTCTCCATGCCAAGATTCAGTTCAGAAACTTGTATCTCTCAGCCTCCAGATTAGGGCCACAGGTGAGCCTTCTAATTCTGGATTGTAGTTCATTTCAGACATAGTCAAGTTGACAACCAGGAATATCCACTACACAACTCATGGCTAATAATTGGAAAAATATGTCTCTTTCATTCTCCCTTCCTAGGCATCTCCACAGTGAAGCCTGGCTAGCTGGCAACTGAGGCCAAGGTGATTGCAAATTCCTCGAGAACAGAGTTTTTCAGTTGCATGCCTGGCACCTGGTTAGCACATGGGTTGGCATGCAGTAGACAGGAATCTTTTGTTTCCTTCTTCTGCCCTGCTCCAGCACAGAGTCAGCTTCCAAGGAGCCTGATCTATAGACTTCTTGGCCTAAGCGGCACACCATTAATCAGTGCCCCCTCTGGGAGTCTGGGGCAGGATCAGCTGATAATTAGGTATCAAGCTCAGGGCAGGTAACCTTTCAGAAGTGTCACTGTGAGTCTGCCCTTGTCCACATTCTTCAAGAGAAAAAAGAAACCAGTAAAACCTTTGCTTCTGGAGTGGAATAAAAGCAACATTTTTTTTTAATTGTTCAAACAACGACAGCGTAGATTTACTGTTTTAACCATTTTTAATGCACTCGGACATTAAGTACATTCACACAGTTGAGCAGCCATCACCACCATCCATCTCCAGACTGCTTCATTATCCCTAAATGAATTAAACACTAATTTAATATTAATGGGCCCCCATAGCCCATGCCTGCCTGCCACCGTTCTACTCAAGTCCCTCATCTAAACAGAACTGTACAATGATTGTGTGTGTGTGTGTGAGTGTGTGTGTGTGTGTGTGTGTTGTGAGCGTGTGTGTTCACCATGCATGCATGGGTTTGTGTTATACTGGACTTAAACCCAGGGCCTCAAATATGCGAGGTAGATTCTCTACCACTAAGCTACATACCTAGCACAAAAAAAAAAAAAAAAAAAAAAAAAAAACCCTCCTGTTTTGAGATAGGTCTCACTAAGTTGCCCAGGCTAGCCCTTGAACTCTCTCTCTGAAACCAAAGCAAGACCTTGAACTTTCGGTTCTCCTGCGTGGACTTTTAGAGAAGCTGGGATGACAGGTCTACACCACCAGGCCTGGCTTGTCTTCTTTTTCAAGGCTGAAAAATACTTTCACACGTGTAGATAATATTTTATTTGTCCTTACCCACTGGCAAGCACTTAGTCCCCCAGCCCCCTTAGCACTTTATGGACAACATTGCCAGGAACATGGCCGCACCAGTTTCTGTTCAAGTCCCAGTTTTCATCCTTTGAGGGTGTGTACTCAAGGAATTCTGGGACGTATGGCAATGCTTACTTTTTCAAGGTAAAAGCAGCATGTCTGAGCTGTTTTATGCAGGTTCTGAGGTGTAGTCACAGTAGCATCTTTAACCAGCACAACAGCCCTAGGGATGGAGATGATTGTCACCACTTATAGAAAGTGAGGCTCTAAAAAAAAAAAGCAAACTGACTTGCCTCAGTTACTGACAGCAGGTTTTGAAACCAATTCTCCTTGATTCCAAAGCCACTGTCATTCCTGCACTGGCACACTGAGTCATTGGAATCCGGTGTTTCAGGCCAGCAAGGCTATGCTGGGAGAAGAAAAGAAAAGAAAAGAAAAGAAAAGAAAAGAAAAGAAAAGAAAAGAAAGGGGTGGTAGCAGTAAAAACAGCCTCCAAGAAGGAGTCCCACCTCGAAGCTGTTACAAAGTAACACCTCCCTTTGCCAACAATCACACCATAGCAGGGAATCATCAGCCACTGTCAAGAACAGGACCTAACTCCCTCTTGTATCAGATGAAACAATCTTCCAAATGGTTCCCAGTTCCCCCATAGCTGGAGCACCCCAACCCTCGATCCTCTAGTAGCTAGCCTATCTTCCTAACCTGACCTCTTAGCACCAATCTTATTTTCCCCTAGATCAGCTGTACCTCTCTGCAGGGGTGCTCTTTCATGTTTTTCTGTACTCTGGGCCTTCCACTAGAGAGTCTTTGTTCTTGTTGCTTTATATAATAGCTCCCTGGGGGCATAGTTCACATCACCGCTCTGTATAGCTCACATATACCAATGTATCTTGTGACTGGTACTTCCAAGAAAAAGCTATACCTATTAAAGAACCTGCAAGGCTGATTGACTGGTTAGAAAAGCAATTTTTAACCTGCGTGGGTCATGACCCCTTTGGCAAACCTCTATCTACAAAAATATGTACATTATAATTCACAGCAGTAGCAAAATTCCAGTTATGAAGTAGCATCAACGATAAATTTATGGTTGGAGGTCACCACAATGTGAGGAATTGTATTAAAGGGTCACAGCATTAGGAAGGTTGAGACCCACTGGATTTGAGCTTTGGGATATGTAAGGGAGTTGGAACATTGCATTTCCAGAACCAAATTAACTTGGGCTCTCTTTGACCTCTTAACAACTAGTCAGTGTCTACCTCTGTGCCTGACCCAATCTCCTTGTGAGTATCAGGTAAACCTTTTGGAAGGTGTTAGCTTAACAGACCGCTAACCCCAAAGCTAAGAAAGGCTGTCAGCTTCTGGGACCTACGCCTGATGAGATGGGCTTGCTTCCGTGTAACCCGACTCATAGAATGTCTCCACCTGTGGCACTGAAGATGCCTTGATTTATGACTTTCTTTTGTTCTGTAACAATAACCGCCCCCCCCCCCCCAGGGAAATGGTTTCCATCGTTTGTGGTGGTGGGGAAACCTGTACCAGTGTTTCCAGGCCACCATGATCTCAATCAGTCATATTTGGGTCAAGAGTAAATAAGCATTCAGTTCCCCCTAAGGAGAGAGCTTTGTTCGATGTGGATGACCCGATGCTCTGCACGCAAGCCTTTGAATCAGTCAATCAGCCGCACGAGGAAAGGAGGGAGCAAAAGAGAGAGCCAGATTTACTCTCCTCTGCCCCAGGTTGTTGAGCTCTCAGCACAATTCCTCGAGAGATAGTTTGCCAAGAGACCCTCCACAGTCGTTCATTCCTGCTTCCCCCCATTCAGTCATCCCACGGACCCACAGTTGGACTCCACTAAGGGAAACAAAATGGAAAGAGGAACGTGAGACCTTCTATTGAGTACTGAAAGATGGGACATAACATCCTTCTAGGAAGGACCAGCAGCCTAAGAGGCCCTGGCTTTCGAGGTCTCCCACACTTGAGGATCCTCAGGAAAAACAGGGACGCTGTGGATGAAACCATCAGGCCAGGTAGGGAAGCAGGCAGCTGTTCCTGAAGCCACGCCCCTGGATTTTGAGGAAGCCCTGAATTTACCTTCTGTAGGCTCAGCTCATGCTTTGATGTCAGCACTGGGGGATGGGAAAAGGGCCACAGCAGACAGAAGGGAGAAGGGAGTGGGTAATAGGCACAGAAAGAAACGGCCAGGTACCTTGCATGGCAGGGGCTTGTACACAGCACCTAGCAAGGGAATGCCTTGAGATGGGGCTCACTGGCCAGGGTCTCTGCCAGGGCCTTTGAAGATCCTACACAGGAGGGCCACCCTCATCCCCTAACCCAGAACTGCTAGAGCAGCTTGGCTCTGGGAGTCAGTTTAGATAGAGCACTTCAATTCCACAGGCCAAGAACATGAAGTGTGTGGCAGAAAGAGAACTGGAATTTGCTCAGAAGTCAGGGATTGGGGATTATTTGCCCAGTAGAGAAAGGAGCCACTTAAGTGACTTGGCTGTGATTAGTTCTAAGATGTTGAGCTGGTGGCATTGATTTAGAGGGTCCTTACATCAACACTCTGAGACAAGCAGGGCAAGATGGCAATCCCACTGTGCAGGCAAAGAAAACAAGATACCCAAAGATGAAGGCCCTTTGGGCTACTCATCCATCCACAAAGCAAATGGACTTGACCCCAGTGTTTCTGTCCTTAGCCCAGGTCCTTGCTCCTGCAAGCTGCCTGCCCTAGAGGCATGAGTCCAATGAGTCCCACGTTTGTTAGACTCTGAGCACAAGCCCACACTGGTGAGCTGTCTAGCTGCTCCAGTTAGCTTTTCTGAGGACTGACCAAGGGAAGGAACTGAAGTGGGGACAGATTCTGAGTCACCTTGGCAGCCTACCACATGCCACCTCCACTCTAATCAAGGTGCCTAGAGCCCAGTGGCCTTGGCAGGGGTGGCTTGAAGAACTTAGAGGTTTCATGGCTGGGGGGTGGATGTCCAGATTCCGTGACTCAGTATTCCTACAGGAAAATAAGTCTGCTAAAGTGATTTCTTTATCGTTCTATCAAAGAAGTGAGGTTCACAATGCATTCCTGGCTGCCAGAGGAGATCCGTCTCCATATGCCTAAACTACCCTGGTTACAGCTATGGGATTGGTCACTGGGGTTTGGGGAGGTGAAAGGCTGCTTGGCAGAGTAGGCTGAGGCCTGCTTCATTTGCTAGCCCCAGTCTGGGAGAAGGGGGGGTGGAGGGTAGATGGTTTTGCCCCTCACTGGGTTCTCGATGCTGGGCACAGTTACATCTTATTTGTTGGAGCACTTTGAAATGTTCCCCTTGGTCACAGGGGAGAGTAGATATGCCAGATGGGGATGTGAGAGCAGCCTTAGTGTGGCATCTGTCACATCATTGATTGCCAGGGCTAGGCGAGTGTCCCCTTTCTACCTCACTGCTCCATGTGTGTCTCTCCCAAAGTCACATGCTCAGTACGTCTTTGGATGAGGAGGATAGTCCTTTGAGTCTCCAATGGTATATGAGTAGCTACTTACCTCTACTAGATGCTCTAAGACAAGCTCTCAAGGGCCATTTGTAGAAGAGTGTAGAGTAGTTAAGCTTTTGAGGCTCCAGACACATTCAAATAAGGTACTACATAGTGTAACATCTTTTAATTTTTTTAAAAAAAAAATTTAATTTTTTTATTTTTTTGGTTTTTCGAGACAGAGTTTCTCTATATAGCCCTGGATGTCCTGGAACTCACTCTGTAGACCAGGCTGGCCTCGAACCCAGAGATCCACCTGCCTCTGCCTCCCAAGTGCTGGGATTAAAGGCGTGTGCCACCACTGCCTGGCTAATTTAATTTTTTAAAAGAATTTTATACACAAGCACTGAATTACACTTGCCCCCTCCAAATCCTCCTGTCTTCTCCTCTCCCTCCAAAATTCATGATCTCTTTTTCATTATCATTGTTGCATGCATATACATGTATGCATATGTATATGTATATAGATGTATGTTTGCATGCATGCATGTATAACATACTAAGCCTATTCGGCATTGTTCATATGTACATGTGTCCAGGGTGTACTTCTTAGGATTGGAAAAACCTATGTGGGAGCTGGCAGTCCCTGGAGGATATTGACTCTCCCTCTCTCCATAGCTACTCTCCATAGCACTTATTTAGAAGAAGACTATGAAGAATTTGCCCTGTCCACATTCACCTGGTGTCATTACACAGGTCTTCTTCAGACAGCCATATTGTTGAGATGGGTACATTTGTTTGTCACATCTAAGAAGCATCATTTAACAGCAAGTATCCTGGGCCTCTGGCTCATATGACCTTCTTATTGCACAGATTTCTATCGTACAGTCTTACCTATTA
>JADRCD010223456.1:3506-20160 GCA_019843815.1 Montemys delectorum
AGAGACAGAGACAGAGACAGAGACAGAGACAGAGACAGAGAATGTTATGGTCTGAAAGTGTATGGTCTTTTTGTCAAAATGTGTGAGGAGTTCTGGACAATAGGAGAGAATGATGAATGATTGCTTCCTAGAGAGCCAGCAGGGTTAGTTAGGCATTGCCCTGGCTCCCATTCTTTGTCTTAACCTGTTCTGGATGGAGGTACTTTCTGAGACTATGTGTCCTCTCAGGCTTTCAGCTCTTCACCATCACATTTGGGGTCTTTATGGAAAACTGGCTAGAGGACCTTACTGGCTTCCTACACAGTTGAGGTGTGAAGGGTGAACCCCTCTGGGTGTGCAGTTAAGCCCAATTCCCCTCCACACACATGTCATGTTATCGAATATTCTGTGTTTTGCTCTTATAGTTGAAACAAATAGGAAAATTATAGCGGCTGCCTGCAGAGGTGTCTGTGCTTTTCATGAGACAGTCTGTACAGAATTCTTGCTGTAGCACCTGGAAACTATTATCACTTGCCATTTAAACAAATCTTCCAGAATGTGTTCTCTGGCAGCCAGTGGATGATCTCCAGTGTCTCCTTCTGATTTCAAGGTCAAGTAGCTGTGGTTCCTCCGTTATTTAGAATAGCCCAAATCCTACTTGTCATTAGCCCTTCCTCAGGACACCGCTGTTTGCTAGGTTTTCCTTTTGCCAAGGAATCAAATTTGAAGGCAAGGTGCCGAAGCTCACACCGGCACAGAGGCAGGGGTCCCTGTTCTCATGGTCTTCTGGTCCCCTTAGAGCCCTTACAGTCCCTTTTAATATGGAAAATTATACATCTTGGGAAAGGTGGATGTCACGTGTGTTTCAATGTTTTCATGAAGTACGCACAATAGCTTGTTACCTATTGGGGAAACGTGTGTTGGCTTAACTATCCAGAGAAAGACACGTGGTCAAATGGTTATTTTCATATGTCTCTGGGTTTTAGGGGATCATGCTTGGAAGGAAAGCTAATTGCAGAGTTTACGAAACAGGCTTGGAATGTGTGCTGATCAGCCCTGAGTGAGGACTAGAATATTCTCCTTTCCTGGGTTCAGAGGGTGCCAGCTGGCTAGCCTAGGAGGATAGTCTGGACTGGATGTCCGGTGCTGAGGGCAGTGGGTGAGGAGACGACAGGCCCCCAAGCTCAGCAGGTTTACTAAAAGGGGAAACAGAAAGACCCGAGCAACACTTAATGATTTTCACTTAGAAAAATAACTTAGTACAAGTCCCTCTCCCTGACACGACCACGGGCTTTAGGTATGTCGATGGCATTAGCACAGTGAGAGCTCATTTCTACGAAAAAAGGAAAGAGCCAGCGATTTGCCATCCAGAATGGGTTTGCAAATAATTCCTCTATCGGCCTTTGATCCTGTCTTCTGTCGGGTGGTGAGAAGGACTTTGTTGAAGAAATGTGGGGCAAAATGAGTGGACTTGATTCAAAAAGCCTGGTTGCTTAAAGCAAGTAATAGTGTGCCATTTCTCTGATGGTTTAGGGGATGGTAGTTAGCATTTATCAGTCTTTAAAAATGGAAGAAATTCAGAGTAAATCTATACACATGTGAGAAGACCGTGTTAATTTTCAGTGTTATGGAAGGAACTGTAGTCTCAGTCCCATGCAGGAGATAAAGAGCTATGTGCCCAACCTGGTATTTGAAACGGTGGGACTTTAGGTGGACAATGTCTTTACTCTTCTAACTCAAGGCCAAATAATAGCATCTTGATCATTGCAGGGTGGAAATAATATAGGTTATTTATGCAGAGGTAAATAATGCAGGCTAATCACATTATATAGAGTAGTGCAGTTTTACAGAGCTGTTAAAGACAGCAGAAACTGAGCACCTGCTTTCCACCAGCCGGTCTCCACCTATGATCCTGACCTCACCTCCATCACTACTGTGTAGCTGCTGGTGATTCAAGTCCAAACTCCCATCTCCCTCTTACTAATTATCTATCTCCAGAGATACAGCCAGGGCATCTTAATCTGCTCTATGATTAATTTTTTTACAAGTTATATTGATGTCCTTTGAGTTGTTAATTTTGAAGCCATTTAGATACCTGTATGAAAATTTTAAGCCTTCTGAGGTTATGTACAACTAAAATACAAATCTGCTATCGGATTGATTTTTAAGACAATTCCTAGTTGCCATTTGCCACTGTGTTACTGGAATGATTATTATTAAACCCAGTAATCCTTTGGCTGCTCAATAGGAATAATGAAATATAGAATGCTAAGATGTTCAGTGTCAAGCAGGAGCTATGGCCCTGCTGGGATAGCATAGCAGGATTACCACGGACCTGCATATGACTTATGTGGTAAATGGTAAAGAGCAGCTTCTTTGGGCTCACATTCCCCTAAATCAGGACACAGATAGGCACAGCAACACTGGTAAAAGTAAAGGTAGGAGCCAAGCATTACTGTACGTGTGTAGAGGAACCAGAAGCCAGGATCCATGCAGTTAGGAAACTGCTTCAAGCACACATTGACTGATACTTGTTTTTATTGCAGTATATAATAACATTTTAATTATTTGGATTAAGCTAATTGTTCCTCAAGTTTATAAAGTTTAGGAGAAAGAAGGCAACCAATGAAAATATGGTAAAATGGATAAGTAGATGAAATGCCTTATAAGCTCTGTGTGTTAGGTGCTGTCTATCCAAATTCACTTCAGTTGACACCTTTTTCACGAATTTGCACCTTCATCTGTCCTTGTACATTTTCTTTTTTTTCTTTTTCTTTTTTTTTGTGGGGGGGCGAGGGGGTTCAAGACAGGGTTTCTCTGTATAGCCCTGGCTGTCCTGGAACTCACTCTGTAGACCAGGCTGGCCTCGAACTCAGAAATCTGCCTGTCTCTGCCTCCCAAGTGCTGAGACTAAAGGCATGTGCCACCACGACCACTGCTTGGTGTCCTTGTACATTTTCAGCACTGGTGTTTGTGTATCCCTGGCCTGGAACTAGAGATCCTTGGATTCAGCTTTCCGAGGGCAGAGATTACAGGTGTGCGGCAAGAACCTTTAAAAAGCACCCATAGTTTAGAATGGATTCCACACGGTGAGAACATACAGCAGACGCAGAACACTGCTTATTTAGTTATTTGTTTGTTTGTTTATAAATTAGCCAGCAAAGTATTAGAGGTCATTGTTTTCAGAGACAACTTGTGATTATTCATTTTCTGTCTCCTTTCTTCCCTCAATCTTGACCCCTCCCTTGTGATCATGTGCTAACCCCACAGCCACTTCATGTCTCACATTTGCTAAGACGATCACCTTCCTTAACTCCCTCCCCCTCTTCTGGTCTCTCTCACCCACATTAATAAAAACATGGAAAAGACTCAAGAGAACACACCAGTTTGTCTTTCTGTGTATCGCCTACCAAGGTTTATATAATACTCTTCCACCAAACATCTGAAATACTCATGAGCTCACAATTCTTTACAGCAGAATAGAATTCTACTTTGTTTAAGTACCACATTTCCCTTACCCATTCTTCTCTGGATCATCATCTAGGATGGTCGCACTTCCTGGCTACTGTGAATATGCAGCAATAAACCTGGAAGTGTAAGTGTCTCTACGGTGGGATACAGCGTGGTGTCTGGAGATGCCCAGGGTGATATATCTAGGTCCTATAGTAAGTCCATATAGATTTCCATGGTGTCCACACTAGTTTATAGTCTCAATAATGCATAAACTTTACTCCTTCCTCCGTCTCCACCATCATCTGCTGACATTTGATGTCTTCATCTTGCCATTCCATCTGAGATGAGATGAAACTCAAAGTAGTTTTAATTTGCAGCTTAACCGATGTGCAGTTCCCCAATGGCTGGTAATGATGAATACCTCAATATATATATATATATATATATATATCTTGTATTTCCTTTTTGGAGAATTGCCTGCTCATACTCACATAAAAACTGGTAGTTTGATTTTTCTTGGTGTTTAAGTTTTACAGTTCTTTGTGTTTTCTAGAGACTACCTCCAGACTGCCCGATAGCTTTCTTTTGCATAGAAATGTCCCAATTTCAAATGATTCTATCTGTGGATTCTTAGCCTACTGGAGTCCTGTTCCGGAAGCTCTTGAGCTCCAGGAGCTATAACTTGAAATACATTCCCCATGGTTTTCCTCCAGGAGTTTCCTCCAGAAGTTTTCAGTTGAGATCTTTGATCTACTTCACGGGTATCTTAGAGCAGCTTGAGAGATGTACTTCTAACTTAACTCCTTTGCAGGCAGAGGTCAGTTTTGCCAGCACTGTTTATTGATCCCTTTGTCAAAAATTAGGTAGCCGTAGCCAAAAGTATAACGTTTGGCAATACAAAATTCTTGCTTTCATTAGCAGAGTATGTAGCCCCTCCCTCCATGTAATGATTTGGATATTTAAGCAAACATAATTTAATTGCTTAAGTTTTACTCGTTTTGACAGAAATAGTTAATTACAATAAATTAGTTGGTTTGAATATTTCACTTTAATGTTCAACTCAGGGCCTCTTGATTGTAACTTGTTCAGATACTTGTAAAATGAAAGAGAAATACGCAGATAATTTAATTCATTAAGAGGACTGGAAGGGCTTATGTACCTATATAGTGTTTCTCTGTAGAAGTTCCAGCAAAGACAGGGAGATCTGAGGTGTTGCTGTCCTAGTGACAGACAGTGGGTGAATGCTAGTTATGGCTGATTTCAGTGGCTTATTTAGCATTTGATTTACCTGTCTATATCAGACCTTTTATAAATGAAAACATGTACGCCAACTTCACTCTTCCCTCTAGGGAAATAATGCAGGCCTATCATTTAAAAACTATATACTTATTAGAAAATGTCCTACAATTTAAAGGAGAATGTAGCATGAAATTCCCCTAGAAACTCAGTCCTAGATAAGATGTCATCATCAGCCCCCTGCGCCTTCCCCCAGGACTCGGGGAAAGGAAGAGGAAGAAGAGGCCGAAGGATTGTAAGAGCTGGAGGGTGTGAAGGACATCGAGGAAACAGGGTCCAGACCCAACAGGACGGATGCACACCTAAACTCACAGACACCATGGTAGCATGAATAGGGCCATGCACAGATGGCCACCATGGGCACCCAGAGGTGAGGGGGGATTGGACGCCATCTCTCATTCCTAACCCAGAAACTGTCTCCAAATGACAGCTTGCTTGCCAAGAAGAGTCAGTTTTCTCCAGTGGAGTCTCACTGGTGCACAAATCACACTTAAGGGCAGGCCCGATACCCTGTCGTAGACTCACACAAAATGAACTTAAGGGTACTTTTGTAGGGACTTTTGTTTGTTTGTTTTGTTTTTATTTATTTGTTTGTTTTGTTTTTTTCCTCATATTTATTTGTTTGGGCACTTAAAAAACCTCACTGGTCTTTTGCTTGTGTCTCATAGGTTTTGATTTTGTATTTTTTAATGGGTTTTGTTTATGTGTTTCTTGTGCCTTTTTTCAAAAATAAATTCTACTCTATCTGCCTGATTGATTGATTGGTTGATTGAGAGAAAGAGAGAGAGAGAGTGAGAAAGAGAGAGAATGGAATTGGATGGGTAGGAGACAGGGAATATGGGAGAAAATGAGGGAGGGAGAAGTAATCAAAATACATCATTTGAAAAATTTACTTTCAATAAAATGTAAAAAAAAAAAAAAAATCACTCTAGAAAGTCATTCTCCAAGGTTTCTAAAGAGCCATTCTTACTTTGGTAAATGTACGTGTATTGTGCCAGTCCTGGTTTCTCGGTCACTCACCTCTTGAGATGTTCCACTCTGACCATTGCATTAGAGAGCCTGTGTTTAGTCAACATTACACCTTTGAGAAGGTGAGAATATTGATGGCAGCAACATTGTCCTTCAAAATGAAACTGGATTTCCTAATGAAAAAGGGCAGGGAAAGACTTGTTCAAATAGTTCTGGGACATCATAGATGAGGAGCATTTTTCAGACAAAATACAAATTAGAAGTCAATTAAGAAAACCCAAACACTCTGAGTGTCTTTACTCTGGATTTCAAGTAGGATGTGGAAGGAATAGGGGACTGCACACAGTGTACAGCGCATCGGCATAGCGTTATCTCTACATGTGACCTCTGAAGGATGGACAGCCTCAATAGCTATCACCTTTGAAGGATTTTCTAATGAACTTCAGCACACAAAACTTTCAGAGTGTAGAAAGTCTCTATGTTGAATAATTTTAGTGGCTGGATAAGTGGGTTTTCTCTCTAGGATGGAATGGATGCATATTTTTAAATATGCTGTGTGTGTGTGCTCATATGCACACATGCATGTGTACGTGTATGTGTTAGACATGTCCTTAGAAAGATGGCGTATCTTTCCTTCCTTAGAAACCACAAAAGTTAACAGCCCCACTTCTAAAAACGGACAAACCTGCGTGTGTCCTTGTTATCTGGCAACATTGTTAAATAACAAGAGTTTTACTGTTTGAAATGCTAAAGATTAAACCCAGGTCCCCTCAAATACTAAGTCTAACACGGACCCATTTACAACTCAGGCCTGTTATTCTTTTTTGTTTGTTTGTTTTTTTCAAGACAGGGTTTCTCTGTGTAGCCCTGGCTATCCTGGAGCTCACTTTGTCGACCAGGCTGGCCTTGAACTCAGAAATCCACCTGCCTCTGCCTCTAGAGTGCTGGGACTAAAGGCGTGCTCCACCACTGCCCGGCATGCCTGTTATTCTTTTAATGAACTGCTTCATGTCTTTCTAAAATACTTATCCTTTTATGGAGCCACAAACAGCTGAGATGGTTAAAAATTTTATTTTAAACTGTAATTGGAAGCCAGGTATGGTGGCACACACTTTTACACCTTTAATCCCAGTATTTGGGAGGCAGAAGCAGGCAGATCTGTGAGCTCAAGTCCAGCCTGGTCTACAGGGTGAGTTCCAGGACAGCCGAGACTGCATAGAGAGCCTCTATCTCATAAAAACACAAAGTAAACAAATAAACAAAACCCATCCTCTGTCAGGAGACAGTTTCTGGGAGTTTAACTTCTGGGATTTTGAGACCAGACTGTTCTACACAGAGTTCCAGTTAGCAAGGGCTATATAGCAAGCCTTTATCTCACAAAAACAAAACAATGCAAACAAGCAAACAACAAACATTAAAATCATAAGTATGTGTATTTAAGTGGAAAATCCTTTTGAAGAGCTAAATAGCTATAGATAAAATTAAATTGAATTTATAAAGAAAGTCTCTTTAATAAAAAACCGGGAACAAATAATTACAGCATTATTACAAGGGTCATTATATATATATATATATACACATATTCTTCAAAGTCATTGCAAAGGAGCTTGCTTAAACCTAAGTGTAAAGACTGAAGAAGGACTAAGGAGACCACTGGGTAGTAGTGCACATGACTTTGATCCCAGCACTCTAGAGGCAGAGGCAGGCAGATCTCTGTGAGTGTGAGGTCAACTTGATCTACAGAGCAAGTTTCAGGACAGCCAAGGGCACAATTTTAATCCCAGAACTCCAGAAGCAGAAGCAGAGGTAGACAGATCACTTTGAGTTCAAGGCTCTGATCTACAGAGCAAGTTCCAGGACAGCTAGGGGCTACACAGAGAAACGTGTCTGGAATCCCTTGCCCCCTTCCCCTAAAAAATCAAACTTGGGGCATCTGTTACACATAGGTAAACATGTTTAAAAAAAAAACACTCTAAAGTTAGTTGTGTTTTTGGATTTGCAGGGGTAAAAATTTGTTTATGGTAGTGTTAATAATGGATTTGTATAATAGTCCTTGAGGGTCCAGATGTTTAGATTTTAGTGTGTGATCTTCATTGCAGAGAAAAGTTTGGTATTATTAGAAAAAAACAAGGAACAGAATATTTTCTACACAGAAGCATACTACTTGTTACTCTCAAAACCAGGAACTCTGTGCAAATGGGACTCTGAAACTGTGAGTCTTGTTAGTCTAGACTAGTACAGGAACTCCTAAGCCATTCAAGGTTTTGGGCTCTCTTATGTTCGATGGGAACTATAGATCCTTTTCTTGGGAAAAAGTGTTGGTTCACACAGTAGCCATGTAGGCAGGGCTTCTGCATAGGAGCTGAAGGGTACGAGCTTAGGCAGTTGTCCCAGGGCATGGTAGGAAAACTGATGTTCACCCACACTTTCCCTCCGTCATATACCTCCAGATTGCTCAGCTTGGCAGACAAGCTCTTTTGGGGCTGACACTAGCTTGCTTTGTCAGGCCCATTTCTTTTCCTTTTTACCATACATCCCAAGTGGAAATCATATTGCAGCACTCGTTCACAGAATGTGCACACACATTCATGTTCCCTGGGGGGTCTTTCTCACTCGTACACCTTCTTACTGTCTCACACGTGACACAGCCACAATGGGTGTCACAGGGCTCTCCTTCGATCCTGCCTACCTCCTCTGCTGCTGACATTGTACTCTGGGCACACTGAGATCACATGACTTCTTATCATAAGCTGCACCTTGAGGGACTCTTCCTTTCTGCGCATCCAAGCTAGCTTGACTGTGTGGGTGTGGAGAAGGCGCAGGTGAAATGTTGCTGATGATTTTTCTCTTCCTGGCATCAGCTGTACTTTCTTGAACCACATATGTGAAGAGATATTGTTTCCTAAAGAACTTTAACACATGCAATATTAATAGAGCCATATGCCACCCCTCTCTCCACATCAAGAGTCACACTGATAACACTGAAAATGTATGCCTGTTTGAAAAGAATCTTATGACTCTGCTAACTATGGCCCTAGTGGGAGCGTAGCCCTCTGCAAACACAAATGCACTTTTGATTGGGCAATTGTTTCTTAGGAATATAGATCTGCTTTTTAATGTCTTAGAGGGGAAAATATTAAGTTAAATTTTAGGTACAATTTTCAAAGTACTTTAAAAACATTAACAGTATTTATACATATTAAAATGAGAGTTCATAATGCTTAAATTCAATAGTTCCAAGTATTTGTGTTAACAACAATACTAAGCATAATGAATAAAAATTGTGTTGCAGAGATAATTTAGGAATATAGAACCCACCTGAACACACACAAACACACACACACACACACACACACACACACACTTTAAAAGGAACATATCTTTGTAAAAGGGAACAGAGTAAGAGGATTTAAGATTCATACAATTTTTGGATTTTCAAGACTTCATATTTATTATATGCTGAAACATTTTCACAACTTAAATTTTCTCTTCTCCCCCACCTCTAGGCCAAATTTACAGATGACTGTAAGTTCAGGGAGAGATTCCAAGAAAACAGCTATAATACCTATGCGTCAGCGATCCACAGAACTGAAAAGACAGGCCGGGAATGGTACGTGGCCCTGAACAAGAGAGGCAAAGCCAAGAGAGGCTGCAGCCCACGGGTCAAACCCCAGCACGTCTCCACCCACTTCCTGCCCAGGTTCAAGCAGTCTGAGCAGCCCGAACTTTCCTTCACGGTCACTGTTCCAGAAAAGAAAAAGCCACCCAGCCCCGTAAAACCAAAGGTCCCCCTGTCGCCACCTCGCAGAAGTCCCAGCCCAGTGAAGTACAGATTGAAGTTTCGCTTCGGATGATGCTCTTTCCGGCCTTATGGGAAACCTCTTTCGCCTCAGGACCTTCCACAGGCATCATCGGAACCCTGAAGGAAACTTTCGGACACAGTGTCCCTCCGCTGTGCTCACACGAGTGGAAGTCAGGTCATTTGTTCTGCTTTGACTGGAACTAAACTGCTTTCTAAGTTTTAAAGAGGAAACAGAAGTGGGATTCTCTGTCGCGAACCAGGGAGCACATCCCTTTAGATCATTACAGTTATAAAGGCTTCGTGATTTGAGGGTCGTTAGCATTCTGCATTTTCAGAGCACTTCAACAGTCTGGACTATGTATTTTTCTCACTTTTACAGATCAACCAGAAAGAACATACATGATACATTTTTATTTTTTGTTTTCCAAAGAATATTTTGATGCAGATAAAATATTTTATAAACTTCTGTTGTTTTTTTAAGGTACCTCAGCATTGAGCATATTTTCTTACTACTTTTATTATTTTAGTTAACGTGCCACAAGCAGTCGGTTTATTGTTCATGGATTATAAACATTTTGGTAGCTTGTGTGTTAGAATCTGGATCTCCTTTGCATTTTTCCCTTTACTGCGGCATTGTTTACTTTAAATTAGTTATACCTCAAGTCGTATAAGTTTAGTTCTATATTTTAAAAAATTTTTAAAATGTGCTATCAAAGCCCCAAAGGCTCAGCTTGGAGGTGTGCATTGTGTATGAAGTCATGGCATTACGTGGAATCCGGCCATGTTAGCAACTGAGCTCATGATCAGAGGGAGGAAAATATGAGGACGTTTTGATGGATTTAAAGGTTTTATGTAAAGGAAAGGATGGAGGCAAACACACGCTAGGTGTGAAATGTCCACGGAGACTTAACTCTGCCTTCTGCTTCTCCTTTTATCTGCTCCCTGCCCTCTTTCAAGAACAGCTGAAGGAATAAGTTTTATTATGTCCATCAAGTACACCTATGAAACTGGAGTGCTTAAGAATACTTCTATGATTCCCTGTTATCCTTATTGTGCGGACCCACAGGGAGCAACTAATCAGGGTGTGTGTGTGTGTGTGTGTGTGTGTGTGTGGGTGTGTGTGTGTGTGTGTGTGTGTGGGCATGTGCTTACCCATGCGAGCGTGGGTATGTGTGTAGCTGAAGGAGATGAATCACTAACCAAGTTTTCATGTCAAGTTTCATGGTCAAAAATACTTCTGTTATTCAGTCAAACACCCTTAGAGATTTCTATCCTAGAGGTAATGACTGGAATGAGTGAGTCTGCTCTGCTCTAAGGAAACCTGATGTACCCTAGAAGCATCTGCCCTTGAGACACAGGCGCTAAATTTGGGAATTTGATGAGCTGAAAATAACACTTCATTCTCAACCTCAATTCCAAACCCTGAACGGAAGTCACAGAAAGTTTAACTTACAAAGAGTTACAGAATTTATTTTCTTGGATAATCATTTTTATGGAGATCTATGAAGTATAAGTGTTCACCTTATATTCCTAAATGCTGCAATAAAGGGGTGTCGATGACCACAGATGTGTGTCTTTCATAGAGGAAAAGTGTCCAGTCCATGTCTGTGCGTCACAGTCTGGTATATTTGAGGAATACTGATCGACTCTTTACCTAAAATGAAGTATGGCTTACTTTGGAACACAAACACAGTTAAGACACATCAAAACTGAGCTTAGTGGCACACACATAAGTTGTATTGTTTTTAATGGGAACAAACTGTACTTGTCTATGTTATATAGAATATGCTCAGAATTAAAGTCAATAAGTTGACTGAATATCACACTCAACACATAAAGTAATGAGTTGCTACACATTTTAATTAGCACACACTTGAGAATTCTCCTGATTTAAATGAAACAATGATGCTCTCCACAAAAACAAATTATGTCAAACTCCTACATAACTGCCACACAACCCTGTCTACACAGGGCCAGGTTACAAACCCTTTTCTAGTTTATTTAAATGTCCTTTTTAAAAACTGTGAAGTATTTATCAAGTTATTAGACTACATAAAGAAACAGATTAGTAATCTTGTTAATAAATGGGGAAGGAACAGATGATAGTTAACATACTGGTATATATCAAATCAGCTAAATACCACTCTACACTAATCGTAGCTTATCTTGCACTTCGAGTTTGATTTAATTAACATATGAAGGTTAAGTAAGGAGAGCCACCAAATATGTAGCATATACAAGTCAAGACTCATTAACTTCAGCATTTAAAGCCACACTAAAATTGAAAATAAATTACACTAATCTGGAATTTACTGGCACTATACGGTTACATTTAATTAATGCACAGTTAAGCAGAAAGCTCCCTAAGTTAAGAGAATCATGTACAGATAATATGCATACGTATAATTCCTTCTTAGAACAACTTCCTTAGAGAGATGGTGGCTATGTGGTTTCTGATTAATTTTAAATAACTAGCCCATGCCACCATTCAAACAAAGCTGCCTGATTATGATCCTGTTCACCCCAAAGTATTAATATTTAGGAAGCCAATTTGTGCCAAACAGACACAAACATCATCAGACAGATACTTCAGCTTTTCCAATTGTTTTATGTTGTCTGAAACACACAGAGATAAAGAGAGGGTTCTAAATAAGATGATCAGCATGAGAGTTCCTTTAATCAACCTCTGCTCCCTTCTAAAGAAACCAATTATGTAGAACTGTGGACATAAAACACCTCTGTCCTTTTCACTGAATTATAGTGGCCCCACAGTGTGAAGTTGTATAACAATAATAAAAGAAAGATACCAGCGGGAGTCATTTCCAAAGAACACATAGTCTAGGAACAGAAAAGAAAGCACAGATCAGATAGGCAAATTTATTATATAAATTACCTATAAAGTGTTTAAAAGAAAGAAATTTTAAAGTAAAGTATAATAACTCTCAATTTTCTTTTACTATATAATTTAATTATATAAAACTGTGGTGGAAATAAAATTTCCATCTCATGAAAGCAGGGACAATATTACCTCCAACATTGAGCTCTTTGCCCATTTGAAAGTCCTGTAGAGAGAAGAGAGAGAAGTTACTGGAGGCTGTGTTTGAACCTGATAGTCAAAGACATTGGTTCTCAACCTTCCTAATGCTAATAATGTTGTGGCGACCCAACCATGAAACTATTTTGTTACTACTTCATACCTGTAGTTTTGCTACTGTTATAAATCCCAATTATAAATATCTGATTTGCAGGATGATCTCAGGCAACCCCTATGAAAGGGTTGTTTTACACCCTCAAAGGGTCGTGACCCACAGATTGAGAACCACTAGTCTAAGCAGTACTAGATCATTCAAGCATGCCTCAAGTCATCAACTGGCATTTAAATGATTATAAATTAAGAAATGTGGTAGTTAATAAATCGAGAACTCTTCAGCATCTTTCAGCTTACTCTTTTCACCTTTGACTCTTAGAGCAGACATTACAAGTTACTCAGTCCCAACATGACCTCTACCATTTGATCTTTATCATCATCTCCAGCTTCATTACAATAAATTGTATGACCTTTAAAACATTAACAATCCTGGTTATGTTTCAAAACGGGATAGGGCTCTTGTTTAGATCTAACTAATAATCTACATCTGGATGAAATAGGGCAATCACTGCTGGGGGAAGTCAATGAAGTAAGAAATGCACATATCTTTTTACTTATTCACTTCATATCCCACTCACTGCCTCCCTCCTGGACACACCCTCCCACAATCCTTCCCTGACTGCCCCTCCCCTTCTCCTCTGAGCTGGTGGGGTCACCCTGGGTATCCCCCTTCCCTGGCACATCTAATCTCTGTGAAGCTAGGCACATCCTTTCTCACTGAGACCAGACAAGGCAGCCCTGCTAGAAGAACATATCCCACATTCAGGCAACAACTTTTGAGACAGCCTCCACTCCTGTTGTGCAGAACCCATATGAAGACCAAGCTGCACATCTGCTACATATGTGCAGGGAGGCCTAGGTCCAGCCCATGTACATTCTTTGGTGGTAGTTCAGACTCTAAGAGCCCCAAGGGTGGAGGTTAGTTGACTCTGTTAGTCTTCCTGTGGAGTTCCTATCCCCTTTGGGGCTGTAACCCTTCCTCCTATTCTTCTATAAGAATCCTCAACCTCTATCCACCGTCTGGCTGTGTGTGTCTGCATCTGAGTCAGCTGCTGGGTGGAGCCTTTCAGAGGAAAGCCATATGCTAGACTCCTGTCTGCAAGCATAACAGAGGATCATTAATAGTGTTAGGGTTTGGTGCTAGCCCATGGGACCTATCTCAAATTGGGCTAGTTATTGGTTAGCCATTCCCTCAGTCTCTGCTCTATCCCCTGTCCCTGCAAGGAAATACACATATTTTTAAAAGACAAATTCTTAGTTGAAAAAAAAGAATCGGGGATAGAAGTCAGTGGAAAGATGTTGATTAGAATTCAGAGAGCTCTGTGTTTGATCCCTAGACTTAACAACTGGTCAAGATGGAGACTGGATCAATAGACTCACAAAATTGGGGTCCAGTATTTTTATGAAAGACATGGAAAGTATAGATTGATACAGAGAGAAATGGTTGTAGCAGAATCATTGGTTACAATAAATAGTTCTCAGACCCCATCTTTTAATGTTCCTTTTGTTTTAATGTTCCTTCTTCCTTCAAGAAATGTATGAAGGGTTACGAGCCACTCTTTCTTGACATCATTCCTCAGAATAAAAATAGTTCATCACAAACACCCCATCCCTTTTTTTCCTTCTTTCCCATCATTCAGGAAATTTTCTCTAAAAGTTCTAATTTGCACAAGACACTCAGTTAGTGAGATATGTTTGATTTGCCCAACTCTTTTTTTAAAATTATTTTATTTATTTACATTCCAGTTGTTGCCCCACCCCTATCTTCATCTCCCCTCCCACAGTTCCTCATCCAATTGTTCTTCTCCCTTGCCTCTGAGAGGGTGCGAGCCCCAATCAGGCCTCCCTCTTCCCTAGGGCTTCAAGGGTTAAGTGCATCTTCTCTTACTGAGGCCAGACCAGGCTGACCTCTACCATATATGTACCAGGGGCTTTGGACCACTCCTGGTTGGTGGCTCAGTCTCTGTGAACTCCTTGGTCTCTTAAAGGTTAGTTGAAACTGCTGGTCTTCCTGTGAGGTCACTCTCCCCTTCAGCTTCTTCAATCGTTTCCCCAATTCAATCACAGGGGTTCCCAACTTCAGCCCAATGGTTTGATGAAATTATCTGTGTCAGTCTCAGTCAGCAGCTGGTAGGGCCTCTCAGAGGACAGCCATGCCAAACTCCCCCATCTGTAAACACAACATAACATCAGTAATAGTGTCAGGCCTTGGTGCCCCACCATGAGATGGATCTCAAGTTGGGCCAGTCACTGGACCTCCTTTCCTTCAGTCTCTTATCCATTTTGGTCTCTGCACTTCTTTTAAAAAGGAACAATTCTGGGTCACAAATTTTGACTGCGAGTTGGTAATCCAGTTCCTTCATTTCAGGTCTATCTACTAGAGGTGGGCTCTTCAAGTTCCCTCTCCCCAGTGTTGGGCATTTTGGCTAAGGTCACCCCCATTGAGTCCTGAGAGTCTCTCTCCTCTTAAGTCTCTGGGACTTTCTAGAGCATTCACCCACCTCCCACCCCAAAAGCTGCCTATTCTATTCATTCTCCTGACCCTCTGAACTGCCCAATTCTTATTCAATATATTCCTTGTGCTCTCTTATCCTTACATTTTGGAAAGATCTTATCTGCACTTATTACACTTTACAATCTGACATGAGGCAAGGCTTTCATCAGAAAGCTCTTGTGAGATTCTCTTATCTAGTAGTAATTTCGAATGTTTCTGTGACATATTTTGTAGAGACCAACGGATACGCAACTTATCCACAGAGCTTAATATATACATATAGGTCTAGGTTCCTGGCTGCTCTAAGATTTTAGGATGAAATTAGTTGATTATTAGGATGTATTTGAGGAGGTCTATTCCAAGTACATGAATTTCATGTTAGGTGTAGGATATCCCCTTAAATATGAATAAGACACCCTCTCTCCCAGGCATTGTACTTACACATAAATTGTGAGACCAAACTAAAAATGCCAGGCATTTATGAGCTGGTTTAGGTACTAATACATTAGTTAGCATGTGACACTTCAGTTTCATTGACCATCACAAAAATAGGTCACTAGGTAAATCCTGATGTGTTTGCTATTTGTAAATCAAAGAAGCTGTCTAGTTAACCAATTGGTAGGTAACAGTGGGGGAGTGGAGACATTTCTCTTTTAGCAATTTATTTCTCTATGTGTTTTTTCCCTGTCTCAGATAAACTCTCTCAGAGAGGACTGAGTTTTTCTGTCCCCCTACAGTGAGATTAGTGAATGCATAATCACACAGTGACAGGTCCTGTTCAAATGTGTTTCTCATTAAATTCTCTGTCGTTCCCTCTGTGGGAACCTGGGAAATTTATCAGATTTTCATACGGGGAGGTGAATTTCTGCTGAGGAGGCAACGCGACTGCTTTTACTCTCCCGAGAGCAATTACGGCTGTGCATCCGCCCGCAGCCCTGCGTTTTACGGCAGCTTTCTGTAGAATGTGTGCATTCCACATGCTGACACTTGCTGTATATTTACATCCTTCTTTTAAAGTTTGATTGTTGTCCTACATCTACCTCTGCAAAGGCTCCTGAGAGTGAGGGTACCTGCATACCTGATTAATTAATATATAAAAATATACTACTTCTGCAACAGTCCCTATTCGATCGGAGCATGTGAAAAAAAAATGAGTTTATATTTTGGAGAAGAAAACAGCATATAAGCTTTCATTAATGGCAATTCTGATTTTTTTTGTTTTGTTTTGTTTTGTTTTGCATGAAGGATGCATTACAGTGGGAGTGAAGATGTGGCTTTGTTTAGTGAACATAATTTAAGTCATCTACATGACTTCTACAAATATCTTTTGAGGACTGGAGTTTCTGCAAATGATGATTCAGAAGGGAAGACATGCTACTTGTATCACTGAAGTTTAAAATAGGGCTGCCTCTGAAAGCTCATTCTTAACCTTGGAAATGATGTTGTCTAAAACTCAGCTTTCACTATGGAGGGAGAGAGAGAGAGAGAGAGAGAGAGAGAGAGAGAGAGAGAG
>JADRCD010223456.1:20170-64235 GCA_019843815.1 Montemys delectorum
GAGAGAGAGAGAGAGAGAGAGAGAGAGAGAGAGAGAGAGAGGGAGAGAGACTGAAATAAGCACACACGTTCATAAGGCAGCTCCTGGTGCAGATCACAGACCACAAGACCTCTCTCTCTAGTCCTGAGAATTTAATGTTCAATGTTATAAAATCAACCCAGTCAAACAAAACTCCGAGGTCCAAAGGAGCCAATGATGTAAACTAAATGAATAATGGCTTCATGGTTGCTAATAATATATGCTAGACACTACCAATAAATTTTAAGCAAACACTCAATGCCCAGTTCATCTCATACCTGGCAGCACAGTGAGGGTTTAGGGATAAAATTAAACACAATATTTGGTTGAAGGAAGCTTATATTCTTGTTTATATTATCATGAGAGTGAATCCTAGCCTTGTAATGTTATATTCAGTTCTTAGCATATTAAAAACCTTTATTTCTGTCTAAGTAATTTAATGTTAAGATACTGCTTACGATGATAGACCCAAAACCTAAATTGTAGGTTAAGCTACCTATTTTGGAAATAATACCTAAGTGGCCTTGTTATTCCCTTTTAAGAATGTATAGCATAGTTTCCACATTTATTGATTTACAGGATATTATCAAGGGTATAAGACTGTCCTGTGCTCATTTAAGGTTAACCAGGCATCGTGAGGATATTGAAAATAGTCCCCAGCTTTTAAAAGGGTGACTTCAGAGTACATCTGTTTTAGAAAATACTCGACAGCGAGGATTAGAAACAAAACCAAACCAAACAAAAGACAGAGTTTCTCAGAAAGTAAAAAAAAAAAATAAAAATCTCAGAAAAGATCTGTGCTTCTCAGAGTCTCCTTATTTTCAAGATGGAGATATCTGCAGTGCAGAAACAGGTAGAGAATTAAAACATCAGGAAGTGAATCTGACCCGGAATCCACTGGAACTTTCCAGCTGCTTTTGTACCTGATTGCTGCAGGCAAAAAAAAAAAAAAAAAATAGAACCTTTCCTTTCTATAAAAAGTTAACAATTTAGCACATTTTAAATAAAACATCACCTCCCACTGTTGGTCTTAGGCAAGGGATTATGTATCAGACTCCCTTTGAGAACAGCTGCTGCACTTTGGACTGCTGGGGTTAGCGCAAATGAACCTCCCCCAGGACCTGTGAGGGGGCTGGCAGATGCTGCTGAGTCTACCATGGGTGTTAGAAGCACCTTACCCGTGGCTTCCGCCAGCGTTTCTCTCACATTGGCTTGCTGTCAATAAATATTTCATGTCTTTTTTTTTTTTTCCACCCGGGGGTGTGCTCAGAGGACCACCCTGCAAGTATCTGGCTCTGTGGTCACAGCTTCATGCCGTGGGCGGTGAGTGGGTGTGGAGCCGGAGGCAGGATGCGCAGGCAGGATCCAATGTGGTTAAAGTTTGGGATCACTAGTCTGGCTTTAGGGAATCTGGAGCCTACTCTGTGTCAACACTTGTTCAAGGAGGAGAAGCATGTCCACCAGAGGATTAGCATCAAGCATCAGCGTGACTCACCGAAGGGCTAATGGAAGGAGACGTTCATAAGAGGTGAGGTTGAGGGTTAAAAGAGGAATAGAGGCCTTCCTAGATAACATAGGACTCTTCCATTTAGGCAGGTGACTCGGTTTTCAAAGGCTTTCAAAGGTAGTCAAAGGAGGAAAGAGTCAATTTCTCCTTGGTTCCTTAAAATAGGCCATGGGCTCTACAACAGACAACACAAGTGAGCACAGAACAAGCTGAGTAATGCAAGGATGGGCCAAGACTTTGGTTGCCTAATGAAGAGACTCAAAGGCAGAAGGGAACAGAAGTGATGCTGTACAGCCTACAATGATCTGAGGGCCTGATATTAGCTACCCACTGCCCTGACAGAGGCAAGTGTGGAACACCTTATAACTTGAATAGCTTGCTTAGTTGCTCTCTGTTTGCTTTCCGCAGACATCAGTCGAGACTAATGACGTGCCCACAGAGGCACTAGCTGTTGGGGTGCACAGAGATAAGTAAGGCACGGCCTCTCCCATCCAGAAGCCTATGTCTGAGTCAGGGTTTCTATTCCTGTACAAAACATCATGATCAAAAAGCAAGTTGGGGAGGAGAGCGTTTATTCAGCTTACACTTCCACACTGCTGTTCATCACCAAAGGAAGTCAGGACTGGAACTCACACAGGGCAGGAACCTGGAGGCAGGAGCTGATGCAGAAGCCATGGAGGGATGTTACTTACTGGCTTACTTCCCCTGGCTTGCTCAGCTTGTTTTCCTATAGAACCCAGGACTACCAGCCCAGGGATGGCACCACCCACAGTGGTCTAGGCCTTCCCACTCTTGATCACTAATTGAGAAAATGCCTTACAGCAGGATCTCATGGAGGCACTTCCTCAAGAGAGGCTCCTTTCTCTGTGATAACTCCAGCTTGTGTCAAGTTGACACACAAAACCAGCCAGTCCAGCCTATAAGGCCAGATGGGAAGATGGACAGTGATAGAAACAAGCTCTGCTGTTGGAGGGGCCAGACTCTGTGGGTAATAATGCTAGTATTAGTCTCTGACTGTAGTAGTTGCTACCACCCCCTCACAGTTGGACAGCCTGTTTTAGTTACAGTCCAGTGCTCTTAGGTTTCCAAATACATGAAGCTACCTTGATTAACTAAGTGGATAAATCACTCAGCGGAGGCAGAAAGTTTCCACAGTGTTGGCATTCAAACCTTAGATCCTTTGGGGTGTGGTCTGTAGTCCTGTGACATGTAGCCCCCAGTGGCTGAAAAATACAAGTTCTAAGATATGTTCTTCAACATTAGGGAACTGACTTGGCCCAGGTAAGACACCTACCCAAGGGCACCCTGAGGCCACGGATCCTCTGATTCAGAACTACAGTGGCTCAGTCTTGGTTTCAGAATTCCCTATTATGTGAAGCCATAGCAGCTTCGAAGCAGCCATGGCATTAGCTAAGGCTCAGCTGCCACCATGTCCTAGGTCTCACTGTCCTTCTGTCTGTCTCTTTCCACTTCCTTACAGGTAGACACCTTGAAATCCTGAGAAAACAACCAATTTTTTTAAAAAATGCAAATTTAATGTAAACATCGAATGAGTACAATTTATTTTTATTTGTCACATCTGAGAGATGGACTGGATATACAAGGATCCTTTTCAAAAGGACTCCCCAGTAATCCCTCTGTGCCATTCTTGGCCTTAGCATTCCCAGGAAACCAATTCTCCAGGAAGAGTTGCTATGCTTAGTACAAACAGGAGACGCCCTGGATGAAGGAAGAAATCGTGGAGCAGAGTTAGAAGATGACCCATGGGGGACCCTGTGTTTATGTTTGGAGGCAAATTTGACATTCTTTTTGTCTTTTTTTTTTTTTTTTTTTTTTTTTTTTTTTGAGACAGGGATTCTCTGTGTAGCCTAGGCGGGCCTCGAACTCAAAAATCCACCTGCCTCTGTCTACCAAGTGCTGGGATTAAAGGGGTGCCCCACCACCGCCTGGCTCAAATTTGACATTCTTATACATATGCTGTAGGGTGCTTGTGAGCAATCACAATTTCCAAGGCTGCATTGTCTGCACAGAGTTCTAAAGTATTCCTTCCCTGAGGCATGTTTCTGACACATGAAGCCGGCTGTACTGGCACAACAAGAGATTCTATGTGTTCCACATATCATAAGAAAGCTTGTGGCTTATGTCTTCCAAAGTCACAGAAAGTGCATACTCAGTTTAGGGCTTATCGATATTTCTGAAAAGTAAGCCGACATCGCTGGTCTTTTTGCTCACCTCCCACCTGCCTGCTCTTCTTCTCTAGTTAATACCTTCTTTTCTTGACTGGCCTTGGGACCTCAGGTCTCTGCTCAGCTTCTGCCCCCCTCAGTTTATGATTTGCTCTCTGCCTTGCTCACCATGTGCGTGGTGATGGCGCCCATGTTTAAATCCATATCCTCAACTCCCCCGAGCATGTCTCTAGCTTAACTCTTGCTACCAAATGACTTAAAATCCCAGGCTTCTACAGTTCAGTCAACAGCATGATGACTTACTCAGGAATTTAAGCAAGACATCTGGATTCATTCTCCTGTCTTTTTCTTGTGCTCCCAACCCTCACTGAAGCTACTAGTGGCAACTTTTATCAAAATCCTCAGAATAAATAAATCCTGTCCCTTCTGTCAGTCCTTTAGACCTGAGTCTAAAATACTCTTATCTTTAGCTTGATCTATTGACTCAGCCTTCTACCTGCTTTGCCTTCTTACAGTATATTTTCAGCCAAAGTGAAATTTGTAGCATAGAAGTTGTTCGGTTTTTTGTTTGTTTGATTGTTTGTTTGTTTTTTGCTTTTGTTTTTGTTTTTCTGCTCAGAAATCTTCAGTGGCTTCAGTAGGGTTGTTTGGGCCCTTACCTCATTCTCCTATTATGTCTTTCTTTGGTTTCAGGAGCTCTGTTTTAACTACAGATGTTTAGGATGCCTCTCCTCTGGTCTTTCACTCATTGCACCCTCTCTCCAGAGATGTCTGCACTGAGGGTTCTGTTTAAAGTGTCTCCTCCACCTACTCCATCAATGTAAGTGGTCTGTCTCCCACTCAGCTTTTTCATGGCAGCAGTGTTTCTGGTCTCTAGCAACATATTCAGTACAAAGGAGGTACCCAAGCTTTGTTGACAGAATAAATTGAACACACAGTCAGTTCTGCTACAACACTTGTTTTAAAAAATACTATTTCTTTCCAACTTGATGCTCTAGAGAGCAATTGGAACATCGTGCAAGCCTTGCATTCATATGCACCATTTCACCTATGAGAGTTGTTAGCAGCTTCAGTTGGGCGAAGCTGAGTACACACTGTGTGCACACATATACCTCACAAGATCAGTGAGCCGTATCTGTCTGCTTTGGATGGCACAACTGTCCTCCTGCTTCAGTCTTATGATGGACTGAGTGAACTATGCACCTCCTAACATTCGTATGTTGAAGCCCTGGCTACCAGTGTAGATATAATGACATCACAGAGACAACTAAGAATAAGTGAAGTCATAAGGTGGGGTCCTAATTTGCAAAGACTCATGCCCTAAGAAATGCAGGAGAGACAGAGCTCCTTTTCTGCCTTATGAATAGGAAAGGCACTTGGAGGCAATGCTCTATGATAACCTTTTGCAACTAGTCAATGTTCCTTAGCTCCTCCCCAGCCCTCGTCCTTTTTCTTACTGTCACTGTAAAAGGTTTGCCTTTGTCATATTTATTATAGCAATTCATGTTTTTTTCACCATTTGACATATCCAAAATACTTATTACTATTTTTATTAGACTTCTGTCCTCTTAAAGTCTGTGCCTTTAATTCTATTTTCTTATAGGTCTTATGATTTTTATGAAACAATTTTGCATGTTGTACTGTCTCTCTGGAGTTGGTATGTTGTCCTCTACAGAAAACAAAAACTACTGTCTTTGTTTTTTCCTTTCTTAGTTAGAAAAACTTACCCTCCTTCCATACATGGTGCCGGAAATCGACGCCTAAGGCTCAGTACCAACTTAATACATACACTCTGTGATGTACCTTCTGAACTTCATTTTCATTTATGATTTAGAACAGCTTTCATCTGATCATCTCCCAAGTTACTTTCTTTGTGGTTATGTTTACCAAGCAAAGGGAATGAAGATGGATGGCTTAGATGCTTTTAATCCAAAGTCTGCAATAGTCAGTGCAGTTTAAAATGGAAATTTGGTAGTGCATCCTTGTTACTGGGTTCGAAAAATGGAGTTAACAATTGCCAGATGCATACTTTATTTTATTTTAGCTCACATACACATTAATTATTAAATCATATCAGTTTCAAGTTGTATAGATCAGCAGCAATTAAAAATAAATACATTAATATATAAATAACCAAGCCTCTTTTTCTTTTTGAGACAGCCTCATGCATTTTAAACTGGCCTTGAACTCCTGATTCTCCTGTCTCCACCTCCCAAGGACTGAGATTATGGGTGAGTCTCACCATGCTAAGCCTTAAACACGGTTTCAAAAAGCCATATGTCTTATCATCAGATAGTATTTATCTGATGTGCCAGATGAAGACTTGCAAAAGGGACTAGAGAGGTCTACTGGCCCTCTGCGGGTTTGTGTGTCTGTCTGGCCTCTTGCTTGTCTAAGGCCCTCGGTTCTGAATTCATTCACTGTAACTGAGAGGAGCAGACACTGGCTGACTCTGCACTGGTTCTGCTGTAAATTAACTAGGAAAGTCTAGGCATCTTGTTGGGGTGTGACCTGATAATTTATAAAACTGTCTAGAAGTTTGAGCTGGTGTTTTTTTTTTCCTGTTAGTCCCCCTCCAGGCCAGTTTCTAAATTGGGTTCACATCACACTGACCTTTCTGTTCACATGGTTCATACTACCGTGGAACAGCCTTTGCTCCCCTCTCCTAACTCTACAGGTACTTGCAGGCTCCCGTTAGAAAGGACCTGATAAACAGACATAATTAAAAGAAAGTTATGAGTATAGTATACTTAGGTATTATCTGTTTAACAGAAAATAATGGACTTCTCTGGGGGAGAGGAGAATGCTAAAAAAAACTTTGTTAGCTTAATTATTCTAGCTAATTGAATGAATAAAAAGAGTAACAAGTATTTCCTTGTCCCCTCTGCTGGTCCATGCACATTAATTCATGAAAATCTTTCAACATTCTACTCTGAGTACCAAGAATCAATGATTCTAATTTAGAATTGACTAAAACCTTAAATTCTCCTACTAGAGTAAACTTTGCCTTCATCTTGAGTCTCTCGAGGGAGTTACATGATGCATTCTAATATGTCTTCTGTCACTCATTCTACTGGCATTCATTTCAGTTTTAAAATCCTTGCAGTCTCCCTCAGAGTGAATTTCTTTTTTTTTTTTTTCAAATTAAAAAAATAAAAAGGGAGACAGCAATCATAGAATAGCTATAAACACAACCATGAACAAGACAAAGTGCAAACACATTCACAGATAGGAAGTTGGACTAGGATGCTGCTACCACACTCTCTAAATTTAGGCTTTAGAAAGCTATCATGAAAATAAGTGTCAGTCGTGTGCTCAGCCACGTGTGGGACACCCATATTTACTCTCCCTACACGACTCAAGGATCATCTCAAAGGAAGGGATGGAAGGATTGTAAGAGCCAGAGATTGAGGAGGAGCGCAGCAAGGTAGGATCTTCTGGACACATTAGGATCCTTGTACTCATGAGCTCACAGTACCTGTGTTTGTCTGTCCAAAACCTGAACAAGAGCAAGCCAGTAGACATTCTAGCATGGAGTGAGAAAGGGCTCGTGAGCCTCCATTCCTACTATGGACAGTTGATGGCCTCTGGGTAGGCTGACCATACTCAAGTGGATGCCCCCATACCCTCGAGTATTTGGCAGGCCAAAATGGGTTTTAAAATGAGGATATAAAGTTGGTGGGGAGAAGACATGGGATTGGATTTGAGAGAACTTAGGGGAGTCATACAGTGTGAATGAAATCAAAACACATTGTATGAAGTTCTCAAAAATTAACAAAATAATTTTAAGGCCCTCATTGAATGGACTCACTGGTTGTAAACACCTTGACTGAGTAGCTGCTATATTAATCATTATTTAAAGCCCTCAATCAAAAGCTTACTACAGAGGGAGACCATGGCAATAGTGCTCAGAAGTGACCTTATGATGTGACCTTGAGACCTTAAGATTGACTGTTTCAGTGACATGACACACATTCAATAAGAAGTTATTCACTCAGAAAATTTGGTCTTGACTCTAAGAGGTTTGGTCAGACTCATTTCTGACATTTCAAGAGCAAAAAAAAAATGAGAGCAGTATTGTCAACAACAACAATAAAATGAGCAAGACTGTTGAACTCAACAAAGATGGCTTGTTTTGTCTTCAAAATCCAGCCGGAGTCGAGTGAAAGGTCATTTGAACAACGACATGTGTATTTTTAGCAGAAGTTATGACCACTCATGATTCAGTGTGAAATGTGTCACATCTGCCTAATAGACTCGTATGGCTATTGTGCCTTTGATGCGTTCCTATTCGTGTTAAAGTACAGCAGAAGTGATGGAGCCACAGTCACGGCAATTGGACACACTAGGTATCTTTCTTCTAGGACTCTGAGTCAGCCTCCACAGTGGATTACTAAACACATTCCAGAAATCTCGTAAGTTACTACTGCTCTAAAAATGGACATAATTAAAGATGAGCAAACCTACCGCAGAGCTTGATGTAATCTTTAAGCTAATTAACACAAACTATTTGCAACAGGCTTTTACTCCACTTTTCTGAAGATTGCATATATGTTACTACAAGTTCATAGACCTTACCATTGCAAACATGGCCCCCTCCCCAGCCAGCATACTGAGACCCAGAAAGGAGAGACTGACCTTGAGGGATAGACAGAGGAAATCGTTCCAATAGCTGGAGTTGTTTACTTCGACCAGCACCAGCCAGTGGTGTGGGATCCTTTACAAATCCCATTATTTTAAGGGTTTACCAGTAGATTTCTCTGGGTGTGGGAGGTACTAAGATTTGGAACATGCAACACCTAAGATCCCTGACTGCCCCAACAACAGCTTTTTTTATTGCTATGTGACCAGTTGCTTTCTCAGGTGGTGAAGGCAGTGATTCATCCCCGAAATTCTTCTTTTGGGGACTGACTGAATGTTACTAAATTCTTGAAAATAAGGATTTTTTGTTTGGTTGTTGTTGTTGTTTAACTCGGGCACTTATAGGCATATCAAGGCTTCCAGTTTCGCAAGGGTTTCCTGAAAGAGTTATTTGTAGAATGTCCTGTCTTTATGTTCATATGAAGGTGATGTTTGGTATAAGCCAGAGAGTGTGTTGGGCACTTTGACTTCAGAACCACAGAATGTGTAGTTTCCCTTCAGGCTGGACATGAGACTGGAATACTGTATCAACCTCCCAAGATCTTGAGGCAAAGTTTAGAAACTTGGTTGTTTCCTTTTTCCTGTCTTCTCCTTTAATGGCATACAGAGGTTACTCATTTCTGTTTTAATTTCTATAATATGGTTATCCTTGAGACTCTATAGTACATACAATTCAAAAACCTTAGTTTCCTCTTTTCTATTGGGACAGCTATGGGACGGGAGGCTTTTGAACCAGTGCTCAGAAAGGGGGGAGCATTAGGTGTAAATTCGGTTAGCTGAACCGGAACACAGAAAGTATATGATTTGCATGCTTGTATATACAAGAGATGCCCAGGCACTGAGGATGAATTTGACCAAAACAGAGGCTGCCAACGGATCCTGGACATTTGTTTAGTTACTCTTACTTCCTGTGTACCCTGCAATGAGCCTTTGATTGAACTGAATCCTTATCTTTAAATATATATATATTTGAATATATATATATATATATATATATATGAATGTTTCTTTCCAAACTTAAACTTAAAGCTATGTTTACATATGGTTTTATATCAGGAATTCAAATCACATTTACTTATAACATCAAAGAACCAGAAACAAATTGCAGGCGTCAATTGTCACAAAGCCCAGCACCCGAAGCCTATCTTTGAGATACCTTCATCTCATTATAATTTGACCTGGTCTTACTTTAAGAGTAGTTGAGAGAATATTGCTCCTTTTTCTTAGCTGTCAAGGTTCAGTTTGATCCATCACAGATCCCTAAAGCTATGTAGGGAACGCTCACCTTAATTCCAGCCGCTTCATTTCTAAGCATCTGTAATAGTTCCTGCTGGGTTCAGGGAGAGTTTTGCTTGCTCTAAGCGTGAGATCACGCCCTCGGTAATTACAGTGAGCGTGCCGTGAAAATATGTGGTGAATATAATGTCAGGAAATCATGCAAATTTTATTATCACCGGTGAAGTGGTGGCTGGTGGAGAACCTGTCAGTATTTGCAACGCGAAGCCTAATTACCTTGATTTACTTGCACTGCCATTCATAACCTTGCTGCGATGTTGCTCCTGACAGCGCTTCTGCATTTTACAAGGAAGGAATAACGCCATGTAAATAATTTAAAAACAATAAATCATTTAGAGTGGCTTTAAACCAAAACCTAATGCAGTAGCTGGCTGAGTACTTGCCACACTTGACAGGTAGCTGGCATGCAGAATTCATCTGTGTCTAGGAGGTATTTACTCCTAAATTACGTAAATGCGGAGAAGGCAGGTCGAAAGAGACCGAGACCCAAAGCCTATGAGCGCATCCGCCCTTTTACCTTTTGGACAGGGTATGGAAAATGGGGAAATCAAACTCTAATCAGGGTCCTCCTACTTCAAACAGAGATTTGCTGAGTTACGCCAGGCAAATGACTAATTAAGGCCGCCTCTCGGAGCAGAGCTGGCTGAGCTTTGGAGAGGGGGTATCTAACTTGCCCCGGGCTGCATCTCCACCTCCTCCTCCACCCCCACACCAGAGCTGGAGGGAAAAGGACAGGAAAGGTTGGGAGCTGGGAGAGGAAGCAGGGCTGGCAGGTAAGCAGCTCCAGGAGGGCGACACTCTTTTCTCTGGCTATTTCTCCACACAAAGCAGATAATGAAAAGCAAAAACCCATCAGAAAATACTTCTACTTGAGAAGAAAGGTAGGAGGACTCGCTTTATGCCGGAGGGAGCTTGGGGCTGCCAGCTGCTTCTGGACAATTGCGTTCCTACTGGGTGCCAAGCATGTCATTATCTCTTTTAATCCTCACAACAATTCTCTGAGGTAGGTATGATTATCCCCTTTTATAGATAAGGACAAAACCAGAGTTAGATTAAGTAATTTGCCTGAGATCACCAGCTAGGGAGTGACTATCAGGATTAAGTCTGAATCCTTCTGACTCAGGCAACACTCCCTCCATCCCGACTCTGTTCCCTCCCCCACAAGCCGACTTCTTAACTCTGAGAATTCACAAATAATTTAGACATGTCTTTGACATTGTCCTGTGAACATTCAGACTAGTGGAATCCTTCTTGTGATAAAGGATTCTGAAGGCCACCATCCAGCTCTGTCTCAAGCACCTCTGCTGTACTTCCCAGAAAGGTGTCTTGGCTGGTTCTGCCCTCTTATTGCCCAAGAAAAGTCACAGGTATATGTGCTTGATACAGGTGAGAACATCGTTTTCTTCCACACTGATTCCATTGCTTAGCATTGCCCACCCCCCCACACACACCCCCACCTCGAGTTCCCAGACAGCTGTTCTCCCTTATCCATTTTTCTTCAGGAAAGACAGAGTATGTTTGCTGTCTGTTCCAAAGCATACACATTTGAATACTCTTTACCTTAGACTAGTGGTTCTGAGTTCTGTCTGCTTAAGACCCACGCAAAGGGCTTGCTCTTTGGTCAATCAGAAACCCCTAGTGCCATGCTTTGGCTCATCCTAGGCATTAATAAATGTTAGTTCCTTTTATATAGAAATTTTTCAACATTTTACATATTTCCCTCACAGAAGTTAATCCTAGCATCTCAGGTTTGAAGATGTAGACTGCTTCTGTTTACCATTAGTTGTTTCCTTGAATATAGAAAATTTTGTTTTTTTTTCTTAATGTTTATTAATCTGTACTGTGTCAAAAACCAAAAGTCTAACATATATGTGCCTATGCATGTGTACATGGCAAATGAAAGTACTGTGGTTAATCATGGTTGTGCTACCTTTATAGAAAATGATGTCTTTAGAAAGCACTTCATTTCATAAACATTTGAAATGTTTTTAGGAAGAAAGTTTTGTTTTTACATAAAAATCCCTCATTATCTGTTTATTGGTACATGTTAATTGTTCAAAACAATGGGTTTCATTATGAAGCCTTCATACTCTTATGTAATGTACGTTGACCATGCTCACCCCATATTGCCTTCTGTCTCTCCAGATACATTTCTTTTCCTAAGTCCTTTGTGGTAAAGGCTCAAAAAGGCAACTGTCACTTGTTTTCCCTCATATACAGGATGGAGATTTATTTTAAAAAATTTCACTCCAGCCAGGCGGTGGTGGCGCACGCCTTTTATCCCAGCACTTGGGAGGCAGAGGCAGGTGGATCTCTGAGTTCGAGGCCAGCCTGGTCTACAGAGTGAGTTCCAGGACAGCCTGGGCTATACAGAGAAACCCTGTCTCGAAAAAAAAAAAATTCACTCCTAAAGAATGAAGGAGTGACAGTGACAATGCTTGCCAGTGCAGGCTTCCTGATGCTCTTGGGGTCAATGTTTACTGGTTGCCAGTCACTGCTTAGGCCCCTAGGAGCTACTGAGAGAGGACTCTTGTCTTCTGTAGTACAAGACCTTTGTGGAAAGAACTGGTGGGCTTTTATCAATGGACTGCTCTTGTCAAAGTCCCATCCCAGGACCAGCTTGTAGAGTACCCAGGATCTTGTTGGAAATGCAAATCCTCAGACTTCCTCCATCAGAACCCGTGGGCGGGCAGGAGGCCTAAGAATCTGTCTCAGCAAGTTCTGCAGAGGGTTCTGGGGAGCAAAGAAGTTGAAGAATATGGTCTTCTGACAACATTTTAAAAGGAAGTATCCAAAGGTTGGAATGGAGGGCTAGTGAGACAGCCCAGCAAGTGAAGGGGCCTGCTGAAGGACCCTACGTCTGAGGTCAGTTCCTAGGACCCAGATGGTAAGAGAGGACTGACTCTCGAAGTTGTTCTGTGACTTCTATGTGCACAGCATGCTACATATGTGCTTCCAAGTTCATATGTGTGTAGGTGGATGTGTGGGCACAGACACACCACACTACACACACATACATACACACACAGCATGCACACCACATACACACACATACACACACACCACACTATACACATGCACACATATACACACCACACACACACATACTACAAACAAAATGTAACTTTTAAAAGGGTTAGAAACTAAACTTTTAACCTAAGATTTTAAGTGATGTCTAGAAATCCTGTTGAGTCTAGCTAAGGGAAAAGTAAAGTTCCAGTAACTCTGCCCAGGTGAGCAAGGAGTCTCAACTCTGACTGCATACTAGAGCTGTGTGAAGGTGTTTTAAATATATGATTCATATATACTGTTTTTTAAACAACAACAATAAACCTGAGCTTAGTAGTTCATGCTTTTAGTGCCAGCACACAAGAGGCAGAGGCAGGTGGATCTCTATGAGTTTGAAGTCAGCCTGGTCCGCATACTAAGGTTCAAAATAGCCAAAGCTACATAGCGAGTAATACACTGATAAACATATCATTTAATTATAGGAATCACGCTTCATTAGACAATTTTGTCACTGTGAGAACAGTAAAGAATGCATATATACAAAACTACATGGTATAGCCTATTACACTGGGCATATTGGGGTGGTGCCTGTATGTGTGTGTGTGTGTGTGTGTGTGTGTGTGTGTGTGTGTGGGTGTGTGGGTGTGGGTGCGTGTGTGTATGCATAAGTGTAGTATAGCCTACTTACAATAGGCTAATCACCCAGTAGGTGATCAACCTTAGGGGAAATGAAACTGAAGAAAAAAAAATATGCTATAAAGAGACCAGGTAAAGACAAAAGGTTTGAAGCTGCTTCTGCTATAATATGCCATGCGCTTTTACAGTACAATTAAAAAAATAAAACTCTCTAAAAAAGAAAATGACAGTGTGTCATATATGTGTAAACTAATAACACAGCTGCTCAGCCTTTCCTTCAAATACTGTCCCTTGTGCGTGACTGTCCCTGTTACCTTTTTATACAAGTGACAGCACAGTGCATTTGTTTGCATGGATAATGATAAGTGCTATCATGGCACGTGAGTGAAGAGTTGCAGGTCAACTTGGTGACTGCTATGATGTCATCAGGAGGCTCAGTAGTCAGCCCCATTATAAACTCTGACACTATCATAGATGTAGTCTGTTATTGATCCTAATGCCATCAGATGGCTCATGAGTGTCTTATCCCAGGTCACTTCCTAGACATTGCTAGCTCATTGACCAAAGGTAGCACCCCAGACTTCTGCATTCTTCAGAGATTCTCAGCTTATATACAGTCCATACATTCTCAATCATAGCATAGAGTTATGGCCAAGAATATGTAATCATGCTGACTCGTGGGTCTCAAGTTTGACAGTCACTGTGGCCGGTGCTTCTGAGCTGGGACATCACAAAATCCAAAGCACATGAGAAAAAGTTACAGGTGTTTTTTGTTTTATTTATTTTTATTTTTTTAAAGATTTTATTTATTATTATAAATGAGTACACAGAAGAGGGTATCAGATTTCATTATGGGTGGTTGTGAGCCACCATGTGGTTGCTGGGATTTGAACTCTCGACCTTCGGAAGAGCAGTCAGTCAGTGCTCTTACCTGCTGAGCCATCTCACCAGCCCCTATTTTTATTTTTCATTATGTATGAATGCTCTATCGGCATGTACACCTGCATGCCAGAAAAGGGCATCAGATCCCATTGCAGATGGTTGTGAGCCACCATGTGGTTGCTGGGAATTGAACTCAGGACCTCTGGAAGAGCACTCAGTGCTCTTAACCACTGAGTTATCTCTCCAGCCCCTACAGGTGTTTTCTTAAGGTACAAATTTATTAAGAATAGGAAGGTAACTGCGTCCATCCAGCAGAGTCCGTGGGACTCTTATTGGTTCTTGAAGCAGTGTTTGAGCTCTCCAGACTGCAAAGCCACTGTCATTGTTCCTAGATGACCTCTTATGTAGCCTTCACAAAATTGATGGGTACAGATGTTCATTCTTAACTTAATCCAAGTGAGCCACTGGAACCTCTCCTCTGAGTATGGGGAGAAAAGTAGAATGCATAGAAAGAAGTCTGAGTTTCAGAAACATCAACATTGGAGGGTGGGCGTGCTCTTCCATCAACAAGCTCCACAACTGGGTCAAGTAACATAAATGTTTTGCACCTGTTCCCATATCTGTACTATGCAGCAAATTTCCTCCCAACTTAAAATAAAATTGTGTTCCTAGTTCCCTTTGTTCCATGTAAAGTGGCCACATATGCTTATATATTAAATATACATGTGTATAAATATGCATATGAATATTGTACATTAGGTAACTACACAGTCCATTGTGTGGTAGATTTTGCATCTTATTCCTTCAGCTTACATATTTATTAAAGTTGTCCTTTCACTTGTCTCTGATGTTCCAGGGCAAACATAGAAATGGCCAAAAGTATGTTTACATTGCGAACCAAGAGGTCCTGCTTCACCACTTCCAACAGAAAACAAAACAAAACAAAACACAAAAGCTACCAGGAGCATTAAAGTACTGCTAAAAGCAAGTTTTCATGAAACAAATAGCCCTGCCCATAAAAAGTAAGACATTTCTCAAGCTCCTTTTCCCTACTGTTTGATTTCATGATCTGTAGAAGAGTAGGCTAGGGAGGCCTTCTCTCCTATAAATGATGCTCCAGATATGATGCAACTCTGAAAGGTACCATATGAAGCGTATCACACAATTACCACACGCCGTTCATCATGTGGGTTTCAGATGCTGAGTTTGGAAACCATGTAAGGATCAGATTCTAAATGGAGTACTTAGCAAGCAGACAGATATAGCCTCTATCTTTATCGCCCCTGTACACAATCCCTCTTATGGTCCCTGTTGTAAATATTCTCTCTGTTATAGTCTCCTTTCAAAGTTTCTTGCAAACTTTTATTGCTGTTGAATCGAAAACCAATCCATAGCACCAATTTTCATTTACGTGATTTTTAAACAAATTTTGATGCACATTTTTATCTCTCTGCAGCCTCTGTAGCAGACAATCCCCTTTTCTTCTGTAGAAGTATGGCAACAGAAAGTTACAGCAAATATGAGACCAGGGAGGGCAAGGCTTCCATCAGATAGAGGTGCACAGAGCCTTTTAATTAGCATGAAAAAGTAAGTACTGGTTCTCAGGGAAGAGAGAAATTTCACAAAAAATGTTTTGTATAGAAAGTAGAAGGTAGAACAAAAATGCTTTATATAACAAGAATGTGGGATAAAAATGTCAGTGTAGTACACAGAACCCACACCATGCCAATCTCATTTGGATCAATACACTTTTGTAATGAATAATTTTTTTGGTTAGGACAATTCAAATAACCTTGAAACATACTAAATTTAGAAATATTGCTTTCAATTGTTAAAACATGATGGGCAAACCAACTGAGTTTATAAAATCACATTGCTTTCAGTAGAATGTTAACAAGATCAAAGGGATCTTAGCTATTGCTGAAAGTTATTTTAAAATAGACTATTTTATTTAATAATTTTCAATTTCTATATCATTTGTATTTCTTTTTCAAGACAGAATTTCTCTGTATAGCCCTGGCTGTCCTGGAACTCACTCTGTAGACCAGGCTGGACTTGAACTCAGAAATCTGCCTGCCTCTGCCTCCCCACGTGCTGGGATTAAAGGCATACGCCACCACTTCCTGACCTATCATTTGTATTTTAATGCTGGTATTAGTTATAAATATATGTTACATACATAGCTATTGATATTCCATGCTTATAAGAAAGATACCTTTTCACTGAGTAATTGATAACCAAAAACCAGGAGGATTCTAGGTAAATAAATTAGGGTATTGGGGTCATCAACGTTCAAAGTCAACTACACACCACACACACACACATACACACACACACACACACAAAATAAATATTTTTTATTATTTTAATTTCTTTAACAAAGAATCCAGGAATGTTGGGGGGGGGGGGATGTTCCTCTGTGGGCCTATGCTGAGGCATTCTTTCACCCTGAGGGACTAGCCACAGGATTGTATGATATAGTAGAGTTTATTTAGGGCATGGAGAAGGCAGTTGAGGGGGTAGTAAAGAAAGAGAAAGGCAGAGAGAGAGGAGGGGAGTGGGGAGAAAAGAGGCCAGACATGAACATGTGGGGTGAGAGAAGGGTAGGGAATGTGGAGAGAAGGGACAGAGGGTGGAGAGGGTAAGAGAGCAAGAGAAGAGAAAACTCTTCTCAAATAAATAAATTTAATACAAATTGAAAGTATTTCAACCACCACCCTCAATTCTTACAAAAGCAATGCTTATAAATTATACATGCTATGATGGAAACAGTTATTAGCAATATGTATTCAAAGCAAAATATTTTATATTCACTTATGCCATGCCTCACAAGATATTTTCCTTATAATAGTCTGCATTTGAATTTACTCTGCTGTCTTTTATTTTTCATTAGAAGGTACAATGACTCTTGGTCACTGTATCAGTCAGGGTTCTCTAGAGGGACAGAACCAACAAACAGAATATATAGTAAAAGGAAATGTTAGACTGGCTTACATGATCCAGTCTGGGTAGCTCAACAGAAGTTTTCACTCTGGAGAGGCTGAGACCCTGTGGCTTCTCAGTCCACCTAAGGAAGGGTGCTTTGGCAGTCCATACCTGCTGTGAAAGGCCTGCAAGATTCCTACAGAGCCAAAAGACCAAAGAAGTGAGGTTCCAATATCAAGTCCAAGGATGGAGACGTTGGCAACAGGGACAGCAACAAAGTGGATGCACTCGACAACAAACATCAAAAGCCAGCAGGCAAAGAGCTCCAGCTTTTCCCTTGGATGGCCTTATTTCTATGCACCCATTACTGGAAGGTGCGGCCCACATGGAGGTGGTTCTTCCCACTTCAGTTAACCTAATCGGGAAAATCCTTTACTGACGTACCCCGAGAGTTACATCTCAGTGGACTCCAGATCCAGTAAAGTTGACGACCAAGATTCGCTTCACAGTCACGAGAGCACCCCTACCAAGCCCTACATGCTAAGCTAAATTATGTCAGTGACACAGGAAGCAAGATGGTCACAATCAATCTTAGTGTCTAGTGCCTCTGCAAAAGACACAGCTGTTGAATGTTAAAATACGATGTAGCCTTACGTTTGAACCCCTTATGTGGTTGTTCCTAGTCTCCATAGAGTACTGCCAACCTGGGAGTAAAGCAGCCAGGAAATCAAGTGCTAAGGTAGGAAAGCTAGATGATAGTCTTCATATTCCTACAGATGCAGATAGGCATTCGTATGTATATATACATACATATATACATATATATTCATATATGTATTAATATATTGCATTTAAAGTGTTTCATTAATATCAATGATGGGCATTGTCAACAAGTAGAATTCATAATATATTCCTATTATATTACAATTATAACTAAAATCAGTGAAAACATATGTATAGCTTATTCATATTTTCAAAGAAATAGGCTAAGATCAACAATGCAATTCAAAAATAGATTATTTTGAGAATAATGTACCAAGACAATGTGCTATTTTTTATATATATTTTCTTGTCATTCTAAAGCATCTCATAAAGTAGCCAATTTTATTGCTATAAGTTAAAAAAATAACAAAACAGGCACAGGAGATATTCCATGATTTGCCCAGTATAACAGTCATGGAAGGCAGATCTATCTTTCACATGTGGATCATCCTGTTAATAGCTGATGTCTAGCTAGAGACAACTTGAGATCTGTTTCCTACCTCTGTACTAATGTGGACATGCCAGTGCTTTGCAGAGATTAAGATCAGCAGTATGTAAGCACCACTTAAGGGGCATGTTCAGATACGTCACGTGTAATAAGCATTCTTGTGGTTTGCTTTGTTACGAATTAATGATAGCTCGAGATATCAACTTTGCCAAAGTTTAATATACATTCAATAACTATTTTCATAACAGCTGAAAATGTGATCTTAAAAATGTATGAGTAGATAGTTAATAAAAA
The DNA here is from genome assembly GCA_019843815.1 of Montemys delectorum. Classification (NCBI taxonomy): domain Eukaryota; kingdom Metazoa; phylum Chordata; class Mammalia; order Rodentia; family Muridae; genus Montemys; species Montemys delectorum. Next base: position 38,775 of record JADRCD010223456.1, read on the forward strand.
TGTGGATACAACTGTCTAGCTTATAAGACTAATTGCTTAAACCTTTCCTGTGCTTGTCTATACTCCTTTTAAAGAAACACAAATGTAAAAGACCCACAACAGGGGAATGAAAGGGGACTGCAAATTGATCTAATCTTCTATCAGGGATTCATGTTATCTGGGAGCAACTCCACTCTCTGTTTCCCAGCCTTTGTTCAGGTATATCTTTCCTTGATTTTGTCTAAATCTCTTTATAAGAAATTATTTTCATGGAGGAATGCCATGTATCTGTTCTCCATGCTACATGCCCTGCTTCTGGAGGGCATCCCTGAGGTTGAGAGGTTGTGTCTGAACTCGGTCCTCTCTGTGTTTTGTAAACCACTAACTCCTCAGCTGAGTTGCTTAATGAGTGTGTCAGAAAGACCGCTCAAGACAAGCATTTCTATGGATGATAGATGGACCTGACAGAAACAGAGACATGTTGAAAGCTTCATAGTATTCCTGGAATCATTTCATTAGTTTTTATGGCTGGTGGTATCAGACTTGTGCCAGATGTGGCAACTTTTAATAACAAAAATATTCAATATGCTGCAAAGTGGGTTCAGAAGACATTTTCCATTTAGATGAGAAAAGTTGTCATGTGTGACAAGTATTTACATTGTATGTTGTAAAAGATCTGTATGTTAAGAACTGAGAAGTGGAACATGTTGGATGGGTTACAGTGGAAGTTGAAGGGAAACATGGGTGTGAATAGGATCATATTTTACCATATGTATCTATGAATTTCTCAAAGAATAGAAGATTGTAGTAATGACAAAGAACTTAATTGACCTTCATAGACAGATGTCCATATACATATACACGTGTGTGTGTGTTCTTATGTACAAATTTACTGGCACTGGGATGCAATAATTTCTGTAATTTTCCATGCGAATTTTTTTTTTTTTTTACAAAGAAAGGTGTTTTATTTTATTGAATCAAAGGCAACTGATGTTATGATTTTTTTTTTAAATTTTTTTCGAGACATAGTTTCTCTGAGTAGCCCTGGCTGTCATGGAATTCACTCTGTAGACCAGCCTGGACTCGAGCTCAGAAATCTGCCTGCCTTTGCCTCCCAAGTGCTGGGATTAAAGGCGTGCGCCACCACCACCACCTGGCGATGTTATGATTTATTAAAAAAATATATACTCTCTTTAGAATCATAACATTTGTTTTAGCAGAAAAGTAGAAGTTACTCTGTGAGTAGAGTCATCAAAGGAGGAGGACAAATAATGATATTTATAATAAATAACAGCAGGCAGTGGGAAGACAAAAGGTACAATAATCTATTGGTAATAAGATTTTCTTTGAGGTACATCATCAGGTACAATAATCTATTGGTAATAAGATTTTCTTTGAGATGAAAGTTTCAGATGAGTAGCTAAGAAGTAAAAATTGTCTTTGAGTAAACATTGTAATATGGCACAAAGTTATAAGCAACCCACAATAAACTGACTAGAACTAGTAAATCCAGCAAGGTTGTGACTGTAAAATTAAAATGTAAAATCAATTGTAGTTCCAGACTCTTGCAATAAACGAGTCCAAAAGTTGAGAAAACACTCTTACTTGCAATGAGTGCTGATTTTAACAAAGTCAACGAAAAACTAGCACTCATAAAATAAAATTTTAAGCACACAGACACATTTTGCTCCTGTGGTCAATATTCGAGTTGTCAAATGGTTTCTTGGATATATTATTGGCATGAAATTTAAAATATAAGTTGGATTAATAACAGTACCAAAGGATACTACCAGAAAGCTAAAAAACAGCCTTTAGAATGATACAATGTATTTGAAAATTATATGTTTGACAAAGATATTATATGCAGAATGTAGAAAAATCCTATAATTTAATGATATGGCAAAGTCAACACCTAGCAGAGTTCTTGTCAGATTGTTTATGGATACGAATCATTGAGTGAGTGTGAAGACTGGATACATATACAAATCATTGAATAATGTGGAGACTGAATACTGACACTTATCATTGGATAAATGTGGAGACTGGATACTGACATTTATTATTGAATGAGTGTGGAAACTGAATACATATACAAATCATTGAATGAGTGTGGAGACTGGATTCAGACCAGGTATAACTGAATGAATGGGAAGAATGGATACAGACACGTATCACTGAATGATTGTGGAGAATGGAGGGACCTACCAGGCAAAGAACTTTAGAAAAGAATATGTAAGGAGTTTTCCATTTCAAACCTATCATAAAGAAGTAGTAACCACAATCGTCAATTACTGGTACATGCACTATATTTAAAAAAATATATTATATATCAACATGTGAGTTACATATGAATATATGTTATATATGAATAAGTGAACATACACCACCATAGTATAAGATTAAAAGTTCAGAAATAGTCTTATATAATGTGGTCAGTTGATGCTTTGTACTTCCTTTTTCTCTCTCCACATTCTCCCTCCCTCCCCTTCTTTCCTCTCCTTTCCCCTTTTCTTTTGACACAAAGCTCAGGATGACTGTGGATTGAGAACTTCATTTCTCAGCTCCTGGATGCTGTATCTACAGGTCTGTGTCACATGATCCAATCCAATCGATGTTTAGTAAAATGCCAAGAAGACTATTAAAAAGGAAGATGTTTTCAAGAAATACACCTGTGACAACTGGGAAGTCATAGGAGAAAAGAATGGCATTGGACTGTGTATTTCTCATTCCAATGAACATCAGCCTGAGACACTTAAAGAGACAGAACGTAAAAGCTAAAAGTAAAGACCCTTTAGATATGAACTGCAGTTTTCAAATTAGGGCTTCAGTTTTCTCATGGTTTTATCAAGAAATGTGCTATTCATTGCAGGAGACTTGGAGAAGAAATGTAACCCACAGCCCATGTTTATCCAGATTTCCTAGTAGAAACTGAACACATGCCCCCAGAAGGAAGTGATGAAGGCAAACGTGAGAACTCTACTATTGTATACTATTTCTTTCTAGAGACTAATAGTTTTTCCCTCATACTGAATTTGTTGATTGTTTTATTTTTTATAACCAATAGAAGTTGCTTTCTGCCTTTTGTTTTAAAAAAATTAAGATAAAAAGGTATGAATATACAACCCTTAGAAGTAAGCAAAACAAACAAACAAACATCAGGTGCCCACAAGCCTTGGTAGTTTCCTGGGGATGCTCCTAGAGCATTATCATCAGAAGTAAGAATGATAAGTTGAACTTTTTCATAATTTCACTTTTGCCTCCCCAGAAGACACTGGAAGGGAATAAAATGATGACTCTCAGAATGATTTAATTCATTTGTACATACATCTGTTAAAGAGATTGTATGTAGAATATGGAGAAGTCCTACAACTTAACTATCAAGACATACAAATGCAGTTAAAATAAACACAAAAGGCTCACTGTTTTTATTCACCCAGGACATGAAATTCAAAACCACAGAGGTAACCCCTCAGTTCACTAGAGATGCCATAGTCAAAATGTCTGTCTGTAGCTGGACAGTAAGAAGAAATCAAAACTGTACCACTTACCCAGTAAGAGTGTGGATCAGTGCACTGAGTTTAGAAAGCTGTGTGGTAGTTCCACGTGGAGGACCATCTGACAGAATTTCTACTCTTGAGAGTCTGTCAAGAAAAATGGGCCAGCTAAACAGTAGTAGCACATGCCTTTAATCCCAGCACTTGGGAGGCAGAGGCAGGCAGATTTCTGAGTTCGAGGCCAGCCTGATCTACAGAGTGAGTTCCAGGACAGCCAGGGCTACACAGAGAAACCCTGTCTCCAAAAAACCAAACCAAACCAAACCAAACCAAACCAAACCAAACCAAACCAAACCAAACAAACAAAAAGAGTGGACCAATATCCACACAAAATATCGTCCATCATCATAGCAATGATATTCATAAAAAGCAAAATATGAAAATAAGCCAAGTGCCTCCCACCTGGTAAATCGACAGAACACGGGTTGTGTCTATAATGGAGTACTCTGCAGCCAGAATAGGGATGAAGTGATGAAGATTTGCTGTGGCATGGATGGATTTTTTTTTTTAAAAAAATTTAAAATTTTTTTACATTGTTGTTCTGCCTCCATGTATGTCTGTGTGAGGATGTCAGATCCCTGAAACTGGAACTGCAGATAGTTGTGAACTACAGTGTCAGGACTGGGATTTGAACACTGGTCTTTTGGAAGAGCACCCAGTGTTCTTGCTCTTAACCAATGACTCATCTCTTCAGCCCACATGGATGAATCTTAAAACCATGCTAAAAGAATTCAAATAAAACCCCATATGATTCTCTTTATACAAATGTTTGGAATAGGCAAGTGCCCTGGGTAGGGATGGGAACCTGGGAATATTGGGAGGTGGCTGTATATAAGAACTGAAGGGAGCCGGGTGGCGGTGGCACACGCCTTTAATACCAGCACTTGGGAGGCAGAGGCAGGCGGATTTCTGAGTTCGAGGCCAGCCTGGTCTACAGAGTGAGTTCCAGGTCAACCAAGGCTACACAGAGAAACCCTGTCTCGAAAAAACCAAAAAATAAAAAAATAAAAAAAATTGCTGATAAAAAATATAATACTTCTAGAATTAGAAGTCCAGCCCTCAGCACCTAGGTTCGAGTTGCTTGTGCTAATAAAGTGAGATCACAGACTACTTTTAGAAGGGAACTTCATTTGGTCTGGATGAAAAATGCCTTTTTCACTTCTAAAATACAGATGCATAAGCTTCATTTGTCACTTACTAGCACCATGAGGCTGATGGCTAGAAAGGTCAAAGGGCGTGAAATAGGAGAGTACATTCTTTGGACTTTTTTTTCATTTTAAAACAGGTGCACTCTATCCTCAGAAACAGTTGGTGCACCCCGTAGATTTTTTTTTTTTTGTGGTGCATTGATTTGCCAGTAGAAAAGACTATTTTCAGAATGTGTTCCCTTCTAATGAATTATACATTCACAACTTATTATTCTTACCCAGTTATGAAAACAATCGTAAGGCATCTCCCCAGAATCCTCAAGAGCTGGTGTGAGAGCCAGTTCTGTTTGCCTCTTGTCTCCTCTGCCTGCGAGCCTTTCCAGTTAATAAATCTGAAAAATGTCTTAGTCGCAGCGGTTTGGAGTCTGCTTTCCTAAGGCTGTGTCTGCAGTGAGCCCGTGCACTTCTGAACTGAGCTTCCCCTGCTCTTGGCCGTCTTTCACCCCACGCTTTTTCCAGACCTAGAGTGTCAAAGGATCAAGCAGATGGAATTACAGCTGGAACATTGGCTTGGTGGAGAATGACTCCATGCTTTTAGCAAATGTATACCATTTTTTTTTTTTAGACAATGGACTATTAACAGAAGATTCATTGAATTTGGTTTTTCTATCCTAATTATTGCATTTAGATAAACTACTTGATGCAGTAAAATAAAATCAAATAAAATCAGTTGTCTGCCGAGGTGCCCAGGTGGTTTTAGTAGGCTTGCATTTATTTATTTATTTATTTATTTATTTATTTAGGATATTTTCTTTACTTACATTTCAAATGTTTTCCATTTATTTATTTATTTATTTATTTATTTATTTATTTTTGGATATTTTCTTTATTTACATTTCAAATGTTTTTCCCTTTCCAGGTCTCCTCTTCGGAACCCCTCATTCCATCCCCACTCCTCCTTTCTCTATGAGGGTACCCCCATATCCACACACTCCCGTCCTCCCCCCGCTCCGACATTCCTCTACACTGGGGCATTGAACACCCTCATGCCCAAAGGCCTCTCCTCCCACTGATGTCCAACAAGGCCATCCTCTGCCACATTTGTGGCCAGCGCCATGGGTCTCTATATGCATTTTTTGGTTGGTGGTCTAGTCCCCAGCAGCTCCGGGGGATTTGGCCTGTTGACGCTGTTACTTTCTCTATGGGGCTGCAAACCGCCTCAGCTTCTTCAGTCTCCTTCTCCAACTCCTCCATCAGGGACCCCCTAGCTCAGTCCAATGGTTGACTGTGAGCTTCTGCCTCTGTATTTGTCAGGCTCTGGCAGAGCCTTTCAGGTTGCATTTAAGAGAAGAAAAGTTCTGAGCCCTTGTATATGTTAGTATAGGATTTTTTTATTTGTTTGTTTAATTTGGCCAAAGATGTGAAAGCACTTCTCTGATGCCTTAAGAAAATGAGAAGGACTCTCTCCAGCTTGGTCGGCTCCCTAAAGAGCATCAGGCTGAGAATTTCCTTACATGCCTTAGAAGGAACGGCTCTGCAGCTACCTACAGAAGCAGAGAGGCACACAGCCACATCGTTGCTCTGATGGACAGTGTGTGCTTTCATCTTTGATTTTTGTCCTCTTACGTCACAGAGCGAGGAGAGGGAGGACGTAATGAGTGAGAGACAGACAAGCAAGTGCCCAGGAGTCAGGTGTCCAGGCTCAGCACTGGCTCTGCCGCTGGCACATGTCTTCAGAATGTATTCTGTACTCGCACTATTTCCTTCGCTGAACAAATATTTTTCATTATGCACCATATGAATGATATTGTTTAGGTGTCTGGGCTTCCTCATATATAAGTGAAATGTGAGTAAAGCTATGGCCATTCTGTAAGATCCAGAAAACAGATATTAACACATTTTGCTTATAAAATGCCCATCTACTCCCCAGTTGGAATTTCTTACTCATATGTGCTGTCTTCACTATCATTTCTTCTCTCTGATGTGAGTCCTGTTGCTTTATAGTGTGGATAAAGCACCATGGCTAGACTGTCTTAAACTACATCACGGCTAGACTGTCTTGACCCTTCCCTCCTTGCTTCTCTCTCTCCCCCAGCCCTGCTTTTTTTCTCTTCCTCTTCTGCAATATTGAGGAGCCTCACGTATACTAGATGAGAGCTCTACCAGTAAGCTTTACTCCAGCCTTATGATTTAAGCTTCCTAGGTTGACCTTGGACTCACTCTGCATCCTAGGCTTGCCTTGAAATCACTTTGTAGCCTAGGCTGGCCTTGAACTCACACTGTAGCCTAGCCTGACCTTGGACTCACTCTGTAGCTACACTGGCCTTGAATTTGCCATTTTTCTGCACCATCTTCCCAAGTAGCTGGGAATATAGGCCTTTCCCACCTGACACAGCTTGAGTATGGTTTTAAGTAAATTGTGCTTGTATGCACATGTGTGTGTGAATGTACACACGTCTTCATGTATATATGTGTGTTTGCTTGTCTTCGTGTGTGTGTGTGTGTGTGTGTGTGTGTGTCTGCAGCATGATAGCAATTTTTTTTTTAAAAAAGATATATTTATTTGAGTACACTGTAGCTGTCTTCAGACACACCAGAAGAGGGAGTTAGATACCATTACAGATGATTGTGAACCACTATGTGTAACTGCTAAGCCATGCCCCATGTGTATCTCCAGCCCCAATGATAACAAGTTAATCACTGGGCAGTGGTGGCACACACCTTTAATCCCAGCACTTGGGAAGCAGAGGCAGGAGGATTTCTGAGTTCGAGGCCAGCCTGGTCTACAGAGTGAGTTCCAGGACAGCCAGGGTTACACAGAGAAACCCTGTGTCAAAAAATCAAAAACAAACAAACAAACCAAAAACCAATTTAATCAGTGAACATAGATTATTAGACAATGTATGATATACTGCTTGGAAATTCTTTCTGGTTTGAATAATGGGGGATTATTTTTATATTAAAAAAACATACTTGATTCTGTAGATTATTCTATCTATTCCCCTATGCAGAAAAAAAGCAACGGCTAGATGCACATGGTTTCTGAGGTTTCACAAGAGTTAGTGGCAAATGTTCTTGAGTGCAGACACAGAAATCTTATTTGATACGTGAGCCATTCTATAAGGTCCTCTGCAACAACACTTGTAACTGCTGCAGCCTTGCTCAGAGGCGACGTACTTCTTTATGGTGGGAGATGGAGTCCAGTAATAGTTCCTACTCTCTTTCCTCCTCTATGCCCATTGAAAATGTAGGTGGCCCAAAGGCCACACTACCTCAGCCTATATTCTTTTCCTCAGCCTAAACCTAGAACCCCAGAAATCCCTGTTAACAGGGCTCTATGAGCCCCATCCCATGGCAGGTGTATGGAACCTGGCTGACGGATGGTCAGAAGGGGTCGGCAGAGGACAGGTATCTGATCTGTAGATGAGAGAAAAGAGGAGTATTCTCTAGATTATGCCAATAGAGAAACTGGTCTGGGAGTCTGTATTAACTCTTCATTATTATCATGTATGTTTCTGTGACTGCTTCCCATCCCCAAATTTTAAAGACACAAAGATAGAAGGTCAAACTGACGGCAAATGTTTTAAGTTAGTTATAATCAACCTTGGATCTCTCTACCCTGCCCTTATGTATCCTTTAATCTTATTAGAGTTCAATCCCAATAACCTAAAACATCACATCATATTCTCATGCTTCATCCTGGTTGCTTCTAATCACCAACTCTCATAGGGTACTTCATCTGGCATACGCTCCTGTTCCTAGAATCTTCTTCACTCTGCCTGATCCAAATCAACAAGAATTCCATTTTTTCCCAGGAAGTTCTATGCTGGTATAAGTAGCACAATGAATTAATTAACCATATTTTTCATGATACAGTTTCTAATTTAAATATTTTTCCTTATAGACAATAAGAGTCATAGTCATATTTAAATACAAACTTATTCAAAATGTAATTAATAGAAAAACAGCCTCCATAGTTAGGCAGAAATTCAGACTGCCCAGGCTTTGGGTAGGTTCATCTCCAGGTGGTCTTTATCCTGCCCGCTCTGCTGGAATCTCTTTCCTGATGACAGTTACACTGTCTGTCTCCTTCCCCACAGAGCATTCCAGGTCCTTTCCCCCCTACCGACCAGACTAACTTTCAAAAGTCGACCTTTTCCCCTTCCTAACTGCTAAAGTCTAACAAAAGGGAGATAAACAGATTAGAAGCAACACAAAAGGTTTGCTCTGGAGTATAGCTTCACTGTCATGAAGCTGTTGAAATCTTAAGAAACCTAAGTTTTCAGTAATCAAGTAAGACAACAATTATTTCAGTAGGAATAGGTGGGAGTAGGGGCTTGAAGAGTTCAGATGCAAAACAACAAAGTTATTTTAAGGAGCAACCCTAATGATCCTTGGCTGGAACTCCGAGTTGGCTGCCAGGTGAGCTTTTGGCTGCCAGGTTTGGTGCCCTTCAAACCATCCCATAGTATGGCTTGCACCTGTGGGAAAAGCTGATCCTGTGGAGCACCTGGGGCAAAGGAGAAAGAAGTGACTGGATGCTGTGTTCTGGCTGGGGAGACTCAGGAAGTAGCAACACCCACAGGAAGCTAGGATAAATGCATTCCTCAGAGAGGCAAAGCAGCTAGGCTTATGGGCAAAGACGACCAAACAAAGGAGAAGCAACATTAAAGGTTGTAGCTGAGATGGTGTCAGACAAGCCCTGTGTCAAAAGCAGACTTCAAAAATATATAGTACTCGAAGTTCTAGCTAGAGCAATAAGACAACACAAGGAGACCAGGGGGATACAAATTGGCAAAGAAATAGTCAAGGTATCACTATTTGCAGATGATATGATAGTATACATAAGTGGTAGCCCCCACCCCAAATTCTACCAGAGAGCTTCTACAGTCGATAAACAACTTCAGCAACATGGCTGGATATAAAGTTAACTCAAACAAATCATATCCTTCTTTTATACAAATGCTAAATGGGTTGAGAAAGAAAATAGGAAAACAACACCCTTCACAATAGTCACAAATAATATAAAATGTCTTGGAGCAACTCTAACCAAAATAAATGAAAGATCTGTATGACAAGAACTTCAAGTTTCTTAGGAAGAAATTTGAAGAAGACGTCTGAAAATGGAGCAATCTCCCATGCTCATGGATTGGTAGGATTAACAAATAGCCTTCCTACCAAATGCAATCTACAGATTCAAAGCAATCCCCATCAAAATTCCAACACAAATCTTCAAAGATATGGAAAGAGCAATTCTCAGTTTCATATGGAAACACAAAAGTAACAGGTTAGAAGCTACCTGCTCATTTGGCTCTGGACTATCATCCTGGACAGTGTGAAGGAAAGCTGACCGTCGGTTCCTACGGTGGGTGCAAACCTCCTCAAGTGTAAAGAACAATACAACTTAAAGGAAATGAAGTGAAAAAAGGAAACTGACCCTCTGTTTTATGCATTTTGGTTCTTTCTGTTTCCTTCAGTTGTTCAACACACACGCATGCACACGCACGCACACACACACACACACACACACACACACACACACACAAAGACCATCAACAAATAAAGTAAAAGATAAAGAGCTTAGAGTTTGGTTATGGGTCCTAAACAAATAAATAAATATAAGAACTAAAATTAATCCTTGATTTTCTAAAAATCTAAACCCAAACCATGTAGCTATTAAATATTGACTTAGGATTGTATAAATCACTTAAATACTTAATAATTGTCTTAAATGTTTCTTTTTCTTAGTGACCAAAAACATACATAAAAGTCATGTTAGCCTAGGGTCTAGGGAGATAGCTCAGCCAGTAAGTTTGTGCCAGCAAAGCAGGAGGATCTGAGTCTGATCCTGGAATCTACAAAAAAGCACAGCCTGGCGGTGTCTGTCTGTAATTTCACCATTTGGGAGGCAGAGGCAGGAGGTTCCTTAGGGATGCTGGACAGCCAGCCTAGAAGATAGATAAATTCCAGGATTAGTGAGAGGCCCTGTCTTAAAAATGAGGTAAGACTGGTTGATGAAAAATACTTGGCAGGCTGGAGAGGTGGCTCAGAGGTTAAGAACACTGACTGCTCTTTCAGAGGTCCTGAGTTCAATTCCCAGCAACCACATGGTGGCTCTCCCAACCATCTGTAATGGGATTCAATGCCCTCTTCTGGTGTGTGTCTGATGACAACTACAGTGTACTCATATAAATAAAATAAATAAGTAAATAAAACACTTGACATTGACCTCTGGCCACCACATACATGCGCACACATTGTGAATATACAAAAGAATATGTATGTATATATACATACACACACACATACACACATACACACACACACACACACACACACACACACGGAGGAAAAGTTAGTTGTATAATTATGTATATTTTAACTGTCAGTGTTGTTGTTTGAATGAGAATGACCATGACTCCATAGATGCATCTTTTTGAATACTTGGACCTCAGTTGGTAGAACTATTTGGGAAGGATCAGAAGGAAGTGTGTCATTGAGTATGGCCTTTGAAGTTTGAGAACACTTGCTCCATTCCCAGCTAGCTTTTTCTGTATTGTCACTGTGTTTGAGGATGTGAGCTCTCAGCTGCTCCTCCAACATCATACCCTCCCACTATGTTCCCAGCTATGCTGGTCATAGACTCTGAACCTGTGAAGCTATAAACCCCAGTACATTCTTTCTTCTATACGTTGTCTTTATCATGGTGTCTTATCATAGCGCCAGCGAAGAAACTAAGATAGTCAACAAATCGCTTAAGCTTATAATGGAAAGCATTGGAATATTCGATAAAATTAACATAATTCTTCACTCTTGAATAGTTATGCAGGCCAAACTTCCAGAAAACAGTCCAGGCATTAATGTTATCTTTAATTATGTTTTAGGCTGTTTTACATTAACACTTAGATTTTTCCTCATGTGTCAGTAATTATTTGCAAACGTTGTACTCGGTAGGTTAATTAGAATGGTTGTCAACAGTCACAATCTTCAGATGAGTTCTGTTTTAACAATGATTTGAGGGAATTACTGGATTCTCAGTTGAAGGAGAGATAATATTATTAAAATACATTTTAAAAGTTCGAAAGCTGAGTATGCTGCAAGTACTTCTGGAATATATAATGTAATGGGAGACATTATAAAAAAACAAGGATAAATAATTGTTTTGCTCTCTAGAGACATTAAGAAAGACTGTTAAAGTATGATGCTGTCAATTTTTATATCACACCTTTACAAAGTTCTACAAAATCCAATAATTGTTCAAAAGCTGACTATGCTGTACATACTTCTGGAATATATAATGTAATGGGAGAAATTATAAAAAAATGATAAATAATTGTTTTGGTTTCTAGAGTGGACATTAAGAAAGACTGTTAAAGTATGATGCTGTCAATTTTTATATCATACCTTTACAAAGTTCCACAAAGTCCAATAATTGTTTTAATAAAATTGTAAAAGAGGAAAAGAAATGCACAGCACATGATTCGTTATATTGCATCACAGAATGAGATCTAATTTATCATTACTAAGATATTCAGCTACTGGTATTCACTTAGTCAGCCCTATCAAAAGATTTGGCCTTTGTTTTGTTGTATTGTCTCTTGCAGTGGTTGCATTTGGGTAGCCACCCTGACTCTATCATGCAAGTCCAAGGATAACTACCACTGATGTGCCTGGGAGAAACTCATTTCAAAAGAAATTAAAAATTGTGAGTGTAGTAGTAATTTAAAAAAAAAAAGGTATCTAATGGTGAGTGTCTTAGTTAGGATTTTACTGCTGTGAATAGACACCAGGACCAATGCAAATCTTATAAATGACAGCATTTAATTGGGGCTGACTTACAGGTTCAGAGGTTCAGTCCATTATCATCAAGGCAGGAACATGGCAGCATCCAGACAGGCATGGTGCAGGCAGAGCTGAGAGTTCTACATCTTCATCTGAAGGCTGCTAGCAGAATACTGGCTTCCAGGTAGCTAGGATGAGGGTCTTAAAGCCCACACTCACAGTGGCATACCTACTCCAACAAGTCCACACCTACTGCAACGGGGCCACACCTTTTAATAGTGCTACTCCCTGGGCCAAACCATAACATTCCAGTCCCTGGCCCCCATAGGCTTGTTCAAACATATGAATCTATGGGGGGCATACCTGAACATAGCATAACGCAAAATACATTTATTTCAACTTCAAAAGTCTGCATAGTCTATAGCAGTCTCAACAATGTTAAAAGTCCAAAGTTCAAAGTCTCTTCTGAGATTCATCCAATCACTTAACTGTAATTCCCAAAGCAAGACAGGAAACCAGCTGGACAAACTCCAAACTCTGCATTTCCATGGCTGATGTCAAAGTGGTCTTCAGATCTCTAACTCCTTTCTCATTTTTGTTGACTACAACAAACTCCCTCTTAGCAGCTTTCCATAGCTGATATCTTACAGCTCTGCCATCTTGAACACCTTATGTCCTCCAAGGCAACAAGTTGATCCACGCCATTGCTGCTACTGTTGGTGGTGATCATCCCATGGTACTGGTATCTCCAATACCCTGGGGTCTTCCTCTACAACTAGGCTTCACTAATACCCTCTCATAGGCTCTCTTCATGGTGCTAAGTCTAAACTCCTTTTCATGATCCCTTCAGTTCTGAGTTGTCAACACAACTGGGGCTGCACCTTTACCAATGGCCTTTCATGGCCTCTTACAATGCCAAGTCTCAGCCGTTCTTCATGATGCCTTCATGTCTTCAAAACCAGTAATGGGTGACTCTTATACATATCCCAGTACAGTTGAAGTACAAGGTATGACCTTGGCTATCTCTGGAACATAGCTTCAGAAAACATTTCCCAGCAGGGCAGTGGTGGCACACGCCTTTAATCCCAGCACTTGGGAGGCAGAGGCAGGCAGATTTCTGAGTTCGAGGCCAGCCTGGTGTACAGAGTGAGTTCCAGGACAGCCAGAGCTATACGGAGAAACCCTGTCTCAAAAAAAAAAAAAAAAAAAAAAGAAAGAAAGAAAGAAAGAAAGAAAGAAAGAAAAGAAAAGAAAAGACTTCCCAAAAGATTTCACCTCAGTGGTACAGGTCTCTTAGTAATCACAGTGAATTTCTTAGCTCCAGCTAACCAGCATCAATTGTCCCAGTAGTCCTTTCTATAATTGACTCTAAAGCCAGAGCCAAATGGCTGAAACTGCTGAGTTATGCTGCTTGCTTGGGCTGGAACCTGCCCCCCACCCCGTCATGTTCAACTTTATCAATGCTGGAATTAAAGGTGTGTACCACAACACCTGGACTTGAGCTTTCTTCACCTAGAACTTGCTCTGTTCTAGGCTGGTCTTGAACTCAGAGTTCTGTTTGGCTTTATCTCCAGGGATTAAAGATGTGTACCACCAAGCCTAGATCTAAATTTTGCTGGGTAGGAACTTGTCCCACAGTCTTACTTCCTTAATCTGCTATCTCCTAGAACATAGGATTCAGCTCCACTCTACTTCCTGGTTCTCCTTTAATATTTAAACCATATATTTATAGTTTTCCTTTCTAAGCTTTCTATACTTGTTCAAAATGCCCTTCATGGGACTTAACCAGACTTAAAAAGTCTATGCTGGGTGTTTCTGAGAGTTCCTTTGTCAATGCAATTAATATAAATCTCTTTATCTTAGCTTTCGGTAGACTCTTGAGACAAGGGCAAAAAGCAGCCACATTCTTTCACCAAACTATCACAAAAGCAGCCTCCTGGCCACATATTAAAATTCTTCTCCTCTGAAACCTCTAGAGTCAGGCTTCCACAGTTCAAACCACCTTCAGCAACAAAGTCCTCCATATTCCTACTAGGATGGCCCACTGTGCCCCACAGAAAGCATTCTATTGCTTTCCAAATCCAAAGTCCCCAAATCCACATTCTGGCAAACAAAAGCACGGTCAGGCCTGTCACAGCAGTACCCCAGTCCCTGGTACCAACTTCTGTCTTAGTTAGGGTTTTACTGCTATGAACAGACATCATGGCCAATGTAAATCTTATAAAGGGCAACAGTTAATTGGGGATGGCTTACAGATTCAGAGGTTCAGTCCATTGTCATTAAGGCCGGAGCATGACATTGTCCAGGCAGGCATGGTGCAGGAGGAGCTGAGAGTTCTACATCTTCATCTGAAGGCTGCTAACAGAATACTAGCTTCCAGGCAGCTAGGATGAGGGCATTAAAGCCCACACCCACAGTGATGCACCTACTCCAACAAGGCCGCACCTCCCTATAGTGCCACTCCCTTGGTTGAGCATAGACAAACCTTAACAGTGAGTATATATGAAATATGAACATGACAGTGGGTGTTCTGAGTAGCCATGGAAATGGGTACATTTACGGAGAAAGGTTAGACAATCAGAAGCATGAAGATATTAATGAGATACTGGTTGTGATGGAAATAAGTGTATATCCTTTAATATGGCCACATAAGTATGTATTTGTTGGCCTCTCCTTAAGTACAACCTTAACAGTGTTTACTGATGAAACACAGTGGAAATACATAGACTTTAAAGAGATTTTTAGGTTTTTCTTTTAAATGTCTATGTACATATGCCATACACATGTAGGTGACCCAAGGAAGCCAGAAGAGGTGTTGGACCCTCTTGAACTGGAAGAGTACAGAGTTCTGGCGCCTCCTCCTCTGCCATCTGTGGATGCTGAAGCCCAAACTCCCTCTGGAAGAACAGTGAGCACCCTTAGTAACACAACTATTTCTTCCAGCCTCACCCTCTTTGAAAAAGCACAATTTTCAGTTCATTTTCTTTTCCTTCCTAAGGGCAGCCTTTCTTCAGGCTTTAGGGACCGTGTTTCGTGTACCAGTTTTGCACTAGGCTGGGGGTGTTCAGGCTTTCCACATTTGAGAAGGACAACCCCTAACAACCTTGCTGTGGATGTTGTCGCTTGTGTGGTCAAGTAGCTTCACGCTCAGCTTGGGAAGCCCATAGGAATCCAAGGCTCTTTCTTCAGAGAGAGTCCATGGAAGCCATGACTGCTGCTGCTTTTCAAGTAAGTTTTGAACAAAGGCTATTCCTGTGGTGAAGTCTGGAGTCTTTTTTGGCATTGTATTTTTTTCTCTTCCTCTTTCTTCTCTCCCTTTTCATTAAGACTCCATTTTTGGTTATTGAAATCGATATTGTCTTATGTTTGGCTACTGACAACAGGAACATTTTTGCTTTGTTTATAAAAGTCCTCATTTTTACCTATAAATGATGCTCTAAGATACCAATATGTTTAGTGCTCAATTTATCTGGTGAGTGCTATCATTTATTATACTTGAACTATCCTAAAACACAGTATCTCTTATCCATTTTGTCATCTTGAAATTAAACTGCTGATGGTAAACACTTGTTTTCCCATAATGGCTGCTGCTGATGTCCTAAGTGCACTTGAAGTACTTTCAGTTTCTTGATAAAGTAATGTTCCTGTTCCAAATTAGCACTTCGGTTTCATTGCCACATTGTTGCTTGCAAATCATACCATACTGCCGGCAAATTTAATTCCACTTCTAATGTGACTGGCCGGCCATCTGGGCATGTATTGCAGAAGGATATTTTAATAAAGGCATCTTTGAAAGCTAACATGCAGAAAATAGTCTATGCTCCAAGTCTCTGGATGAAGGATGAGCCATCATTACTTTAGGACCCTCTGCCTTGACTGGAGAGTTGGAAGGAAGGAAAAGAAAGCCAGTTACCTGCAGTCCTACTAGCTCCACCACATGCAGAAAAAGATTGTATAGTTATAATATGGAGACTGAACTTTATCCAGCAATCTTATTGGGTAGTCTTTGTTAAAAAAACAAAAAACAACAACAAAAAACCTCAACTTCTTATTTATTACTATTCTATACCATTAGTAGTATTTGAATTTCCCATTTATTCCAATTAGCTGCATATAAACAAGTCCCCTCTGAAATTGCCAGTGACAGGCATGGAAGGTGAGTCATTTTTTTTGTCTGTTATCTGTATCTTCCCCCTTCCTTTGAGAGTGTGCATCCTGGTACTTGTGAATGATGGTTCTGGAACTGTAGTGTCACTTTTATTTTTGTATCTGTGCTACTTATGTACATGTACAAACTCGTGCATATATAGGAGAATGCATTCATGGGCGCATCCCTGTGTGTGTGCTCTACAAGAGAAGAGATTGTCTTCGTGTAGTTCAAATCCTTAAGAAGTCTGGAAATGACTTAAGAAGAGGCAAATAGGGGGAACGTTAGTATGATGAAACAGAACTAAAGTTGTGCATAGTGACACATGCCTTTAATCCTAGCACTTGAGAGGCAGAGGCAGGCATGATTGCTATGAGTTCTAGAGGCTATCCTGGTCTACATAGGGAGTTCCAGGACAGCCAAGGCTGTGTAGTGAGACCCTGTCTCAAACAAAACAAAACAAAACAACCAAATAAAAGAATTAAGAAGTTAAAAATTCACCTGGATTCATGTGAACTTCTTATTTATCATGCTGATATTCTGTATTAAGCTAAGGCATATTGTCTGTTGTGGTGATGGTAGAATGCTTTGAAGCAGCACTAATGGTAACAGACCAATCAAAAGTCTTCTATGAGGGTAACCAATCACAGCCGAGAGTACCCTGAGTGAATAGCTGGCCTGTATTCCTCTCTGAGTATAGTACTTAACTCTAATTTTTTAGGGCACTAATTTTTTACAAGTTTCCATTGACTCAATGACACCCATTAGAACAAATGGCTGTGTGAGAGATGTTTTGTTTCACTTACAATCTCTGATTTCAAATTCTTTTATGAGGATTTTTAGAAAATATCTAGTGATGAGTGTACTGCATACTTTTATGTTAACTTGACCCAAGCAAGCAGCAGCATCAGAGAGGAGCTTAAGTCAAGAAAATGCCTCTGCAAGATTGGGTGTGCACAAGGCTGTGGGGCATTTTCTTAGTTAGTGATTGATGGGAAAGGCACAGTCCATTGTGGGCGGGGCCATCCCCAGGCTGGTGGTCCTGGGTTCTATAAGAAAGCAGGCTGAGCACACCATGAAAAGTAAGCCAGTAAACAGCACCCTCCACAGCCTCTGCTCCAGCTCCTGCCTCCAGGTTCCTGCCCTGCTTGAGTTCCTGTCCTGACTTCCTTCAGTGATGACTACCATGTGGAAGTGTGAACCAAATAAACCTTTCCCTCCACAATTTGTTTTTGGTCATGGTATTTCATCCTAGCAATAGTAACCCTAACAATTAGCTTTATGAAACTTGTAGGATCTAGTTACTTTACAAGTTGGAGTTTTTCCATCATTAAATCTATACTCAGCACTTAGCAAGTTCTAGGTATTCCTACCTGGTGTTGTGAATATAGAAATGAATTCCGAGGAGACAATGTCTTTCTTGCACTGACTCTACATTCCAACAAATAAGTATAAAAGATACCAGTGATTACTGTGTGGAGAATCAGAGAATATATTTGGCTCCTTTGGACCAGACATGTAGTATGTGGCTTTACTTGTATCTGAAACTCTGACATGAGAATGACTTAATGACTGGGAGGGTAGTGGGGGAGAAGCGATGGATCATGGGAGCATGACCACAGTAGATTCCTGGAACCGAAGAAAACCAAATCTAGATATTCAATAATGGGGGACTAAGGTCGATTGATGTAAAAGGGGGGCAGGAAATTTATAAGGTGAGGAGGTGAGACTTCATAAATCAGGAAAAAGATTTCAGAATCTTTTCTAACTGCAGCTGGAGTTGCTGAAAACTTCAGCAGACAATGACATGGTCTGCTATGGATTTAAAACGAGATAGGTGCCTTTATGTGGTTCGAGGCTTAAGAGAGGGGCCAACAGGGAAGTAAAGAAGGCTTTTAGGAAGTTAAGGCAATTGCTTAAGTAAATGATAAAATAATAATATAGTAATAATAATAATAATAATAATAATAATAATAATAATAATAAATGCTAGTGTGCTTTGGGATGACACAAATGGAGCTGGAAAGAACTGAATGAACTTGAAATGACTTTGGGACAGGGCCAGACAAGCTAAGCTTACCTGACAGGTTAGATATGGGGGATAGGGCAAAAAACGGAACCAAGTCAACTCATAGTTTCTTACCATGAACAGGATGAGTGGCAATGCCTTTTTTTTTTTTTTTTCTTTTGAGATGCGGGGCAGGAATAGGATGGAATTTAATTAATTAGTTAATTAATTAATTGGTTTGGTCAAGTTGAAATGCTGAGATGTCCAATTCTGTCCACATGGGGAAGTCAATATTTCATACAGAATTTTGAGAATTGGTCTTAAAAAAAAAATCCCCAGTGTAGAGAAAGGATTTAAAGTGATGAGATGAGGTGACCCAGAGAGAATGTGTAAATGGGACCCCAGGATTATGCTCTGGAACATCCAAATGCGTTACTTTAAACCAAAGTAGTGGGATTCCCACGCGTGGTTAGAACACAGCCTAAGGAATCTGAGACAAGAAAGCATTTCAAAAGGGAGAGAGCAGTCAGCTGCTTGGCGCCACCAAGAGGTCAGGCACACTGAAAGGAGAGCCACATCCTAGATCAGACTGCAAAGAAGTCATCAGTGTTAGTCAGGACCCCCTTGGACTTCAGAGAACTTAGGAGAGGTGAGAGAGGGATGGTGGCATCTACGATCTCCTCTTCTCAGGAGGTTATTTGGAAAGAAGAAGAAAAGAAGTAACAGTAACCGAAAATAAGAGGCCAGAGTCATTTGCATCATTATAAGATTATGAGATCCATGACATGTCTGGATATTATTATCAGGAATGAACTGTGGATTAGGAGAGAGATGACCAAAGCCAAGGAGAATGTGTGTGGCTGCAGAAGGAATCCCCTGAGTAGCGGAGATGGGATGGCATGAAGAGTGTTGATCGGCACAGCACATCCTGTCGGAGCACACCTCATGACTACAAAGAAAAAGCAAAGTGCATCATCACAGGTGCTAAAGACTGGTGGACTGATGGGGGGACCAGAATGCCTGAGTTAGGCATGGGGAGAGATTATCACTTGGGAACATGTGTACGCAAAGATGCACAAGTGTGACAGGTGGCCATACAGGGAGCAGCAGGAAGGGAAGGCAGGAACTTTAAATAGGAGTGAGCATGGGAATTAGGAACTTTGCTTTTTAAGAAAGAAAGTGAACGCACTAAAGCAGGATTGTAGGGCTGCTAACATATTAAAACTGAAGTTCTTGAGATGGGGTTCTTAGTAAAATTTAGTCCTTTATCCTAGTCAAAGCACATGCTAGCAAATGTGCTAGCAAAACAGCTGCACCTTGTCTTTTTCTCCTAGGCTACTCTGTTTAGGCCAAACCCAGAACTGAATGAAAACATACTAAAATACTGTTGCAGAATTCTCAATTTAGATACCACCTAGTGTCTTAACTTACTGTTTTCCAGGTTAAAAATTTAATTTCTATTGATTTCTTACATTTTATTTATAAAAAAAAAGTTAGCTTGTGTGTGTGTGTGTGTGTGTGTGTGTGTGTGTGTGTGTGTATGTATGGGGATATGTTCCTGTGAATACAATTGCCTGTGGAGGCTGTGGAAGTGGAAGTTATAGGATTGTCTGGAACTGGAGTTACAGTTGTGAGCCACTTGATGTGGGTGCTAGGAACCAAACTCAGGCCCTTTGGAAAAACAGCTTGTGTTCTTACTCAATGAGCCACTCCAGTTCCCACCACTGACTTCTGTAAACGTATCACCTTTGAACTTTGGGTTAAGCCTATCCTCTACAGAAAGAATCACTTTTTTTATATTATATATATCATCACAATTCTTGTAGATTTTCATCTCAGTCATTTCCAAGTTTTTCCCCCACTACACCTACTTACATTATCTTGTTTTTTTCCTTTCAACCAGCTACTAGCATAGGCTCCCCTTCTTCCATGTCTAAATAGAATGCCCTGAAAGGAAAGCTCAGGTACTATTTTTCTTACATAATGAGAGTCTAGCACCATTCAGGCCTAACACTTGGGATACCTTACATGATTGTTGAAGTAAGTCTCTCAGTGAATTAGAGGTAGTCAGAGAGAAGAATAATAGACATAGAGACAGAATGTGTGATGTCCTAGAACTATAGAACTGAGTTCAGAAGGGAAAATCAGCCATTAATAGAACTGACACCCCTTTAATGCTGCCCCCCCCTTTTTGAGACAGGGTTTCTCTGTGTAGCCTTGGCTGTCCTGAACTCATTCTGTAGACCAGGCTGGCCTCGAACTCAGAAATCCACCTGCCTCTGCCTCCCAAGTGCTGGGATTAAAGGCGTGTGCCACCACTGCCCGGCTAACGCTGCTTTTAAGTGGTCTAGTGATCTTAGTATGTCTGCTTTTCCTTTCTGGTTTGGCTTAGTTGCCCTGAGGTTACTCTATTGCCATGGCTGTAGAAGAGCTTGAAGACCTGGTGACCTCTGACCATGTACTCAGAGGCTAGACTGAAGATGCTGGTTTTAAACTAAACCAACCCTCTCCTCTTAGAAATCCCCTGGAGGACACTGCCTTTTAAAAGGGCTAAATGTATTCCTCAGAGAGGCAGGCTGTTTCCACCTTGTCTCTGGGGTTTGAACAGTGTCACTTTGTATCCTTTCCTGAAATTTCATCTGCATTTCTGTCTAGTCCTTGCCCAGTTAGTTAGTTAAGTACTTGGGACTTCTTACTAAAAGACAACGGTATCCCAGCACTTGGGGGGCAGAGGCAGCCTGGTCTACAGAGTGAGTTCCAGGACAGCCAGGGTTACACAGAGAAACCCTGTCTGGAAAAAACAAACAAACAAACAAACAAGACAGCAGTATGACTGTATACCTTATTTTGAGCAGGTAAAAATTTGATCTGAATGAAAAACTGATTCTTGCTTAAGGGCAAAATGCATATGGAACTTGAAATCAGTCTCGCATCTGCACAATTCCTTTCCAAAGAGTCTTTGAACCCATCTCCCTGCAGCTACTCTCAAATTCAGAATCCCCTCTGTCCTGTCTTCTGACCTAAGGTGTCTGCTTCCCCTGCAGCCCCTCTCTGCTGTCAGAAAACTGCTAAGTACAACCATGATGATCAGTTCCTTGCACATACCTCCTCTGGCTTTCTGGTGCTTGGAGCGTAGAGTGAGCTGTTGAGTGGACAGGGCTCTCTGAGGTCTGCTTTCTGAACTGTTGAGTGGACAGTGGTCTGCTTTCTGATCTTCAGTCCTATTTTTCTTCTCCTTTGTACTCATCCTGCATGATCATCAAATTGACATACTTCCTCTTCATACATCATCTGCTATCTGTCTTTGTAATTTTAGTACACGATTCTTTTGCTTGCCCATTTGTTCAGTGTCCTGGTTACTCATTTATTAAGTTCTTCTTGACTCTCTCCAGTTGTAACCGAATTTTACATTTCTAAATTTGCGTACCACTTCAAATTACACTGGTATAGCCGAGTACTTTTCTAGAACTTGGGTGCTAAGACTAAGCTTCAATCTATTCTATTTACACTACAAGTAATGATACTTACCTAGCAGTTTCTAAAACAAGGACACAGAAGATAAGAGAAAATAGTTAGCCAATAATTTTGAGGAATGACCATGTTTTGGGCACAGCTGCAATGAACACAGTAAGGACGCTTGGCACAGCCTTGGCCTTGACGTGTAGGTTCTATCTATGAAATGTAGCACATATCTTATTCACTAGCAAATAAATGGTATATATGTGGGCAAACAGAATGTTTTTACAAAAAGGCTAACTTCCATGTCTCCCATTTCTTTACATACCTGGATGTACAATGGAGAAAGAACATCCTGTGAAAGAATGTTTTAAGCAGGGGGACAGGATACTTGAGATCCACTACCCAGAAATACAGTGGTTCTTTTGAAAATCCAAAGCTTTCTGGTGTGGTTGGCCCTTGAAACAGATGACATGTCAAATGCCAAGTGAGGGTTAAATGCAAGAGATTTGGCAAGCCACGCACGTAAAATCATCACAGATTGGAACAGGGAATCAGTGCAAGTTTTAAAAAGAATTAATCATGGGATTGAATTTATATTTTCTAAACTTTTTTTTTTTAAAAAAAGGACTTATGCGTGTGAGCGTTGGCCTGCACTATGCACATGGACTATGTGCATGCCTGGTGCCCAAGGGGTCAGAAGAGAGGATCTGGATCTCCTGGAGTTATGGATGGTTTTGATTTACCATATAGGTTCTGGAAACTGAATGCGGGTCTTCTGTAAGAGCAGCGAGTGTCTTTAAACGTAGAGCTACCTTTCCAGCACCAACTGGGTGGCTTTTGTTTTGTTTTGTTTTGTTTGTTTCATCATTATCTTATATGTGTTTGTTTTATTGAAAAAATATAAAATGAAATTATATTGCAAGTAAAATTTTATTTTATTTGACATTATATCTTATTTATTAAAAATCAGACATTTATTTCTTATTCATGGAAAAAAAGATTTTTAAA
Organism: Montemys delectorum; assembly: GCA_019843815.1. NCBI lineage: Eukaryota > Metazoa > Chordata > Mammalia > Rodentia > Muridae > Montemys > Montemys delectorum. The sequence goes on from JADRCD010223456.1 coordinate 61,860, forward strand.
CACTGATTCGAGACACAGAGTTCTACTTCTAGTATCTTCCTTTTCCCACACATAACATTTTGATTGATTCTCTGGGAGTTGCACATCAGGCACCCCAGTCACAATCACTTCCCTGATTTTCCTTGTATGCTTCAACTTGCATTATCTCCACACTCAGCTGGAGTATGGTCAAATTCTCAGTGGCTTGTCCCTTAAATAGAACGAAGTCCTTCCTCTCCCAAACAAACTGGTGTTTCAAGCAACCATTCTGACTTCATTCTGAAGAGTGGATGAGAGAAAGGGACAGAGACAAACCTGAAAAAAGGAGTCAGACTTTGGCTTGGGCAAGGAAACATCATCAGTGTGTTTGGAGGGATATCATAACCTCTGAGGCTCGAATTCGAAAGGTGAGAAGAGATGACCCTAGAGCTCCCTTTCTTTTCTTCTACTTTAAAACATTTTAAAAACTCTTTTCTTTAGGAGTTTCACACTTGCTTTGATCGTATGTCCTGCCCTCCCCCCATCACCGAGAGAAATGACATTATGTTGAAGGAGAGAGAGAACACTAGGGGAGGGAGGGAAAAGTCGCCTCTATACATGTTATACATTCAAGTACTGTCTTACAGATAGTTGGGTATGAGGTTTGGAGCTCAGGAGAGTGGCATGGCCAGTTATTTAAATCAGAGGCCCATAAACACATGGGGTAGTAAGCAAGACAATGGATGTAGAAGTCTCCATTGCTGCAGACCCCATTCAGAACTCAGAGGATCTGAGCTGAATCTGACCAAAAAGCCTCCTCCATTAGAGCTATCTTTCTTTATTTCTATTTCATTATTTTTTACATGTATGGGTATTTTTTCTGCACGTATGTCTGTGCAACTTGCATGTCTGGTGACCACAGAAGCCAGAAGAAGGCATCAGACCCCCTGGAACTGGAGTTAACAGGCAGTTATGAACTTCCATATAGATGCTGAGAATCAAACCTGAGTCTCCTGGAACAGAATCCAGTACTCTTAACTGTGGAGCATTGCTTCAGTCTCAAGACAAACTTTCATAGTTCTGAAAGTGCTATACAAGCTGCCAAGGAAGGGCAGCCACCCACAGTTCTACCCATGTGTGACACCTACGAACCACAGCAAAGATCAGCATGGTAAGATGCTCCTAAAGGTGGAATAGTTGCCTGGTTGTAACCAATAGTTGTCTAATCGGACTTAAGGCCTGCTCAAAGGGAGGTGCCTTAGGGTTTCTTTTTTTTTTTTAAAGATTTATTTTATTTATATGAGTACACTGTAGCTGCCTTCAGACACACCAGAAGAGGGCATCAGATCTCATTACGGATGGTTGCGAGCCACCATGTGGTTGCTGGGATTTGAACTCAGGACCTTTGGAAGAGCAGTCAGTGCTCTTACCCGCTGAGCCATCTCGCCAGCCCGCCTTAGGGTTTCTATTCCTGCACAAACATCATGACCAAGAAGCAAGTTGGGGAGGAAAGGGTTTATTGAGCTTCCACTTCCACATTGCTGCTCATCACCAAAGGAAGTCAGGATTGGAACTCAAGCAGGTCAGGGAGACGGAGCTGACGCAGAGGCCATGGAGGGATGTTACTTACTGGCTTGCTTCCCCTGGCTTGCTTAGCTTGCTTTCTTATAGCACCCAGGACTACCAGCCCAGGAATGGCAATGTTTATCATGGGCCCTCCCACCCTTATCACTAATTGAGAAAATGCCTTACAGCTGGATCTCACGGAGGCATTTCCTCAAGGGAGGCTCCTTTCTCTGTGATAACTCCAACTTGTGTCGAGTTGACACACAGAACCAGCCGGGACAGGAGGGAAATCATGTTTCAGAGTGGGAAAGCTAGCCGCCTAACCAGGGACCTGGTGAAGTCATGGACCGTAGGAAAGAACGTACCAGTGCCACTTTACAAAAACCAGAAGCATTCCCAACTGCATTCTAAATACTTATCATTATGCTGATGAGTGTGGCTCCTGAGCCTCACCAAAGAAACTTCTCTTTGCAAGAGGCTGTTAGAGGAATCCGGAACTGGTCTAAATGCAGAAAGATCATGGGAGTACCCAGTTCCAATGAATACATCTACAACACATCTCCTATATCTAGGGCTCAAGGAACATTTGCAAGAGGTGGCAGGAAGATTCCAATAGCCAGAGCACCAGGAAACCTGCTGTGAGATTGTGTCTCCTAGAAATAACAGGGAAGCTTAACCCAGAATACCTAACAAATGTGGCTGCCTAAACAAGCCCTGAACAAAGACAACACCAGTAGACATTGCTAGTGGAAGAGAGAAATGTTACTGGACTCCATCCCTAGTCAAAGAACAACAGGCAAGTCGGGGATCTTAAGAGTGGGAGACTTATCAACTAGTACACTGGATTTTTTT